>CAEGAF010047140.1:0-65410 GCA_903067075.1 Micropoecilia bifurca
TTTGCATTTTCCTGTTTTGGTGTTTGGTCATGCTCCGCTCAACCCTCATGATATGAAGCTCTTTGTGAACTGTGCTCTGATGAAAAGCGATACACTGGTTTCACGTCTGTTGTCTGCCTCATCATGCCTGTGCTAGACCTGGAACATGACGGGAAATAAAAACAAAACTTAAATGCATATTTCCAGTTGCATTGGCTCAGAGTTGCATTGTGTTCTTTTAAGCAAACAGAGAGGCGTTGGATGTGAAGAAATGTGCATATCTTGCAGCATTTTTTTGTAATCAGCGATTGTGCTAAAAAAACAAAACAGTCTTTATGTAATTCACTAGTTAACACACACGGACAAATGTACATGCAGGTTTGCTTATCTTTGATTGATTTTTTTTTTTATTTACTGTAGTCTGAGCAAAAATCTACAAGTTTATTCATGTCTTTGGGGGGAGAAAGTTATTTTTTTCACTTTCTGACACCAGGGTAGCAGGGCATGACCGGGCAGCCTTGTTGCGTGTTCACCTTTAATCTGGAACACGGCTCCGGCATGGTACACTGGCAGAGTAAATACAAATATCTAAGTCCATTGTCCACAAGGCCGACGTCGTTTCATTGTATCCACTCAAGCAAGGTCCTAACACTTTTGAGTCCTTCCCATTGCATAACAGCAACACCTGGGCCCAATGTAGGCGGAGTCGTACGACGCCAATTAGGTATATGACGAGACAGGTCAGAGACAGGATAATTATCTAGAGACAAAGTCAGGGGTTAGGCTTTTCTGAAGCACGTCACTCATAGAGGCTTTTATGCACTGGGACAATGAGGACAGACAGGAATAATATTAATACCGGCTGTTAAAGAAGGAGGTGAGCTGTGCAGACAGAGAGAACAGAGACAGAGAAGCAGCCAGACAGACCCGACTAAAGAGCTGCACGGCTGAGGCAGCAGGACAAACGGTTGTGCACAAGGTGGCAGGCAAGACACAAAAGTTGCATGGCAAGTCAAAAGCAGCACATTTTAAAACTGATTTAAAAATGTTTGGAATTAAATGGCATTTAAAACATCAAGCGCTTCACACTCCTAGTAATCTGCTAATGTTTACTTTGAAAAGGTTGTTGGATGTCTTGAGGCATTTGGTTGTTTTTACACCTTTGTAGCCAGACTTTGAATGCAGTCTAACAACAAAAAAACCCACAAGCATTAAAGACGGCAATCAATCACAGGAAGACAAGAAAAGAAAGACGGTGGCCTATAATTTTAACCGTGAATGCACATTTGTGTGTACGTGCACATGTTTTGAGTTACTAAAGAACCTGTAAAAGGTGTGATTCTGTTTTAGTTCCTCAAACTTTGACACAGTTCCTCAAAATGACTCAACAGACTTTGGTTTACTTTACAGTACGTGAGTGAATCAGTTATAATGAATAAGTGGCAGACAGGAAGGAACTTGTTTGAAGGGCTCAGTATTATTCTATTTAAAATGTCAATAATTCAGATAATAAGAAATTATTTTTTAGTTAGTTATGTATGTAAGTATGTTTTCGTTTCAACACAATTTCAATATACATCACATACATACAAACTGTGTCAACATTTTTTTTAAATAATCATTTATGAAAAATAAATGATTATTAAAGATTATTAAAGAACTTACAAATTTAAGTCTGTTTACTTAGTTATTATTTCAATAGAATTATTTTATGTTTGTGTGATATCTGTGCTACAGCTTGTCACTAAATAATAAATCAGAAATTATCACGCTGCAGATCATATAGACAAATCCAAAGGAATCATTCTCTCTAACAATGGCAGCTGTGTCCAGTGTTTTTGAAAGGCAAGGCTAACAGAAAAGGGTTTGTGATGCAACAAAGGAGAATAATTATTAAAATACCTTTGTGTTTTTACATATGACAAATACAATTTTACTAGCTAAATATTTGCTCAATTTAAAAAATAACGAATTTCAGGAATACATTTAAATAATCATTAATAAAATGTATTTTATGTTTGGTGAATTGTTTTCCAGATTCCTCTAAATGATATCAAACATAAACATTTATTTAACAATTTAGTAACATATTTAACAGTGCCATGCTTAGCCTGTATAAGTAGTAATAGCTTAGAAAGTTTTATGTCTTTTCTCAGATTTAATAAACTGAAACAGTTTTTATTTAGTGATTGATAATGGCTCACAAACAAGCTGGCCCATATATTTTTATTGGGTGTAGTAATTCCGCATTGTATTTAAGAAGAACAACCATGGATGATCATTCTGGTGTGCAGGACACATTTTATCTCTCTCAGTCATGTTTTCTCTAATTTTATGATTTATTTCCACATTTCAGGACTAAAAAGTCAACATTTTCTATCACCATTTACAAGCAGTTGCATTTTTTTTTTTTGCAATTTCCTTGCCTTTTTCTGTTACTGTGATGTGTCAGCTTAAAACAGACACACTGCCACCTTGGTGCGAAGCTCATACATCAAAGCAGGATCTTGGTGATTTCAGCGTTGAGATAAAATGACAGCTTCTTGGCTGCGAAATACTGCTTACGTGGGGAAATCAGCGCTTCTTCAAAACAATAAGCGACTCTTACGCACATTTTCTCACTCAAGTACCAGATCTGATAAGATGTGTCACGTCAGAAGCAGTTTTCTCTGCAAGAGTTTTTGCCTGCTGGCACATTCGTTTTTGTTATGGCTTCCTTTAACTGACCGATGTGAGAGACAGTTCCAGAAGCCTTTTTGCTTCATTTCCACTTCTGCTACCATTAATCATTATATTGCCAATTACATATTTTTAAGATTTTTACTGTGATATAAAAAAAATAACACAGTTTGGGAAGAGCTAAAATTTAGCACAAAGTTAAGTTTAGGCACAAAACAACATGGGGAGAGAAAAGGCAGACTGGGGTATTTGCATTTAAATGTGTGTCTGAGCTTCGTCTGAATACATTGCTGATCTTTAATTTGCATTTCCATGTAGTCTTTGCACGCACGTATGTCATTGTGTCGTGATGCACTCTTGTATTTTTTGCTTTCATGCATTGTTGAAAATCTTGCCTGAATGCACATCTTCAATTGCACTGGACTACGACTGATCAGTGTACCTGCACAAAGCGTGCGTGCAGAACAGATAAAAGAATGTTCTCTGGTTTTAAAAGTGAACTTTGCACCCCTTGTGTACACGGTGGAGGTGCTTCAGCCTGAGCCTAAAATGACCGTGATAGCAGATTTGTTTACCCTCTGTGTATGTGGGTGTTAAATAAGCCAAGATGCATCTACAGACAGTTTGTCCTGTGTGTTGTAAGCGATTATGAGTTCAGCAGCGACTTCAAGTGCCAGTATTTCCTGTTTGTTCAATGGAAAAGTCGCTTAAAGAATTCCAAATAAGAAATTACATAATTTCAGCCCTTACCCAGTTTTAGTCACTAATTTTGCAACATTTTCACAGTAAAGCAGAAAATTAAGTTTTCCATTAACTTAAACCATTATCACAGTTAACAATGGAAAAACTGGTTCCTCTATTGCTTCCTACAGTAAGTCATATTACAAATGATAATACATGCGAACAGAAACATTTGCTTTGTCAGAATGACTTGTTGCTGATTCTGACTTAGGATGCAATAAATACTTGTAAAATGATTCATTCAGCCAGTATGTCAGAGGGTAAAATGTTCAACATCAGGGTTTAATGAGATAAAGCATGCCAATTAATAAAAGATAAATGTAAAAACATTGCATTTACTACAATTTGTTCCATTTTTATCATTCAGAAAATGAAAAGAAAATATACCCCCAGAAATAAAATGTTTTTTATACTCAAATTCAAGACTTGAGGTCTGCCTAACCCTAACCCTAACCCTAACCCGCTTTTTGCTTTAATAGGCCATCTTAATCCCAGCACTCACTGAACAATAGAAAAATAAAACAAGACGGTGAAAGCTCAACATTATAATCTCTTAACTGTCACAAATGTCATACCATGACCATAGGAAATATCAGATGGTTGGATTTTCTTGCTGCAGGTTCAAATGTTTTTCAGTCTGATCCTGAAATTGTGCAAATCCTAAAATGTGCTTCAAGGATTCACGACATCGACATGTGCAGGATGTTTGGAGCACTCAGCTCAATATCATATCACAAAGGAGGAAATGAATTGATTTATCAATGATCGTGATTAACTGACTCCCAGAGATAAATTCTCTGAAATGTGATTTAAACGAGTTTGTTTTACCTACACACCCTGTTGTCCATTCATCTAAATTCAAATTTCTCTCAAGAGATTCAAGTAGGTAAACAGGATCTGCTCTAAGACCACCTATCAACCATATTGGCTAGTTGCTGGGAAGACTTTGTTGAGATAAAGTGAATCGTTCAGGCTGAGGAACAAGCAACAAACATTAGAAGCTCATCCAACTCTACTTGCCATCTATGTGCAACATATGCTCTAATACAGTTTTGATCAAATATTATTGCTATTAAGAGAATAATTTTCTCCCCCCAATGCAACTAGTTCATGAAATCAAAAGTAAGTACATTTATTTTTAGTCATATTATATTCATGTGATTCAGAAACTGTACCTGCCTGGGTGGGCGGCAGCTGGACACACATTTCAGTTTGTCTTTTATAGTAGACAGAGCTGCCTCCAGCTTTCCTCTGCTCTAAATCAACATGTTTCCTTCCAAAAGTCTTCACATCTGTCCCTGTTTGTCTCACGCTGTCCCCCTGCCGGTGGGGGACTCTCACCATGCAGACAGGCTGTGGAAATTTTGCAATCATCGCTCTGGCCTCAGCTTTCCTCTCTGAGAGAGATTCTCACTGTGCCATTCTGTCCGGATCTGATCGGCTTTTTAATAGTTCAACGGTTTTAATCTTTACTTTTTGCTGAAAGAGAGCGTTTCGAGAGGTGCCGAATAGGCTCGAGTCCCCCTTTGTACTCCCTCACAGCAGCACTTTGTTATATCAGGTTTCCTGGTGTTAGAAAGCAGAAGTGTCTTTTCATGGTGAAAATTTTAATAGCATCTTTATGGCTTGGCTGAATTTATAGATGTTTATGTGTGTGAATCTGTGTAGCTTTATTTCTTGGGTTTAGGGCTTTGCTTTAAGTTTATTAAGTGGTCACATCTCCCAAAGGAAGCATTAAAGGAAATTTAAATTCCGTACCTACATATTAAATATGATTTAAATAAAAAAAATGTCCTACTTTGTATTCAAAATAAGAGATAACTGCACAGAATAACAAAAAGACGACTAAATAAAAAAAGGTTAGTTTTACCTAAACTCCATTAACTCTCACTGAAATGCTTCTGCAAACAGGTGTGTTGCTGAAAGACTTTCATTTCTTCAGATAATTAGGAAAGATTATAAGTTTAGACAAAGTCTGATGAGGTTTGTCAATAAGACACAAACCATGGTGGCATTTGGAGAAGTGAATTTATAGTGTTGGATGGGATTATAGTAGAAACAACATGAGAGTATTGAAGTTGACTTATAATATTTAAAAAGTAAGCACCACATGTGTAAAATAAGGATATTTGGAACAATACACTAGATTTTCTTTTAATTTTTCTTTCGGTTTTGCAGACTCATGTTCATTTCCTAGTTTTTCAGCTTTCTATGATAACATGATCTTACCTGATGAGATTGCATCTGACAGCTTTGTAAATGAAAATGCTCTCTATACATTCAGTTGATGGATTATGTGCCGACTTGTCATCTTTGTCATAATTTAGAGCTCCAGTTGTGTGATCTGAGTTATTGCGGTCTTGTCAGAGCTGTGTAACACACTTTGAGTTGCTGGCAAAGATCAGTCTGACGTAACATCCTCAGGCTAATATGAAAAACAGTGGAAGAACCAACGACTAGTCATCAATTCCAGTGAGGTGTCCAACATATGGTGGAGCTTTTTCATCACCAGTGCATGAAACTAATGAAAACCATCAGACAAACATCCTATTGCATCCGATTTTCTCAGTTCATTGTCTTATTGCAGAAATGTGTGACTGTTGGTCATTTGGATATCTTGTCATCAGAATGACCGCCAGTGACTTAAAATTATCCATGGGAACTTAGTCACGACTCCATCGTCATCTCACAGGTGACAATGGATTAGCCTCAAGGCTCAGCAGAGGAGCCTGCAGGAGTCTGTGGGAACAACTCCGTGTTTGGATGACACTGACAGTGAGCATTAGCAGGGTGCCTAGCATCCAGTTAAATCCAGATCCCGCTGACAAAGTGGGACGTGCATGAGCAGGCCACGCAGGCATACAAAAGTGCGGCAAGCACCATGCATCAGCGTGCACACTGGAAAACAAAAACAGAACTAAGCACATAATCGCACGCCAGGGGGCGGCTCATCGAGGTCCTGAGTTGCTCCACTGTTGTTCCAGTTGTTGGTGACTTGGGTCACACAGCTGCAAGCTCAGCCAGAAACAAGACAGGGAAAAAAATAAGAGGAGATACGATGGGAAAGAAAACTACAGGAGAAAAGATATGTAGAAAAATACACAAAAGAAAGCAAAAAAAAAAACAAAACCACAAACTTGTTTCAAAAAGAATATCCCATCAAGAGTTCTTATCTCTTTTTGTTCAAGGATATTTTCATTTGGTAAAATATGAATGCAAAAGATTGTGTATGCCCCAGAATTCTTGTTTTCAGAACAAAACATTGAATCTGCCAGCCTACCCAGGCTGCTCATCCTAATTACTCTCCAACACTCAACAGATGACATAATTTGCAGTAAAACACCTGGTGACTAGGAGCATGCAGAATGTAGCTGACTGGTTTCCTTCTTAATTAGTTTTTGTGCATCATTCAGCTCGAAAGAGCCATTACTCAAATGATGCAGGCTTAAGTAGCTTAAATAAGATGTAGACACGTTCACACCAACTCTGACAGCTGACTTGCGGTGCACATTTAAATACCATTGGATATTGGTGGATAATTCTTTACGATGTGACCTAAAAACACCTGACTTCTGTTGAGACGTATCCTGGTGTCTGCTGTTACAAAGTTCCCAAACTTGTTTGCTCTGATACTGATCACAGCAATATTTGCCAAATTTTATTTTTGCCCCTCCTTTAGTTCCAGCAAAAGGTCCTTTTTGCTGAAGGCCTAAATTTATGGAACCGTACATGCATTGATGCAGACTTTAATGAATACTGTTTGTTTATTACGTTTAATTTAGAAGACACTGTAAATAACCAACTTATACCAACCAGTAAACAGTATACGTTCTTGGATAGACGTATTTTTGCAGACTCATAATCACAGTATATAGTACATGAAAAAAGTTTTTTTTTTCCTATAGGCTATTCCATGTCAAGTCCAAACCTGAATTAAGATGAACTACTATTGGAAATGTGATGAATATAGATTAGGAAACTAACACATGCTGTTCTTCAGTGTGCTTTGAGTGAATATAAGCAAACACTTAAGATAAAAAGTAACTAATGTAAGTGACACATTCAAGGCATTTCCAGGAGAAGAATTAGAAGAATCCCTGTCCCTCTCCCCTCACCTCCTTCTGTCTCCCCCTGGTGGCAAGTCAGGAGTTGTTGCCATGGCGAATGGCGGGCATTGCTCAGTATTACAAAAGTGGGATTTATTTGCAAAGTGGACACGGAGTGAAGTGGGTCTGCTCTGCTCTGCTCTGACTATTGGGGGAGGTATAGCATAATGTCAGACTGGTTTCGTTACCTTCGTTAGCAGGAGAGGCTAATGGCGGCCAACGTCTCACTGTCCGCTGTCGCCGCTCGCTCAGGACACGCAGGCTTCCTGCCGCTCAGCTGCAGATCGTTGTCACCATAAAAGTCTCCAACAACACAGAAGAGGAGTCGCTAGATCTACCATTAGTTGTTCTTTTTGGGGGAAAATAGTCTGAAAAATCGACAAATATAGGACAAATAGGTTAAGTTGACAACTTCTTTGGTCACGATTACACCCCCACTCACCTCTTCCGCTCATCTCCACACTTGGCAGAGTCTCTTGGTTTCGCCCACTTCGATGTAATTTTTTAAACTCTAGCAGCTGTCAGAGGGGGGTTAGTTACACTTTTAAAAACTAGACTCAATACAGTTGGATATAATAACTATTAACTTGAGTTCAGTATGATGGCTACTCTACATGAACTGGTTGAACTGAGTGACTGTGAAACTCAGCAAGTACAAAGAAATTAAAAATATTACTCTGCTTGCATATGGCAGTGAAGCTTAGGGGTCAATGAAACAAAAGTGTTTGTTTAGTTCTCTTTTTTTGTAATTGCAAATTACCTCAAATTTTATAATGAATAGTTTAAAAGATTATTACAGGAATAATCTAGAAATCTGACAGGTGATCCAAGGAATGGAAAATCCAGTTTTACATTACACGGCTACCTTTAACACCAGACTTATCTGCACTGCAGTTGGAATGTCAAATGTCACAACTTTCTTGCCAGCAGACAGGATTAAGCTTAAAATGAGATGTGAGATATTTATGCAAAGCTGTCAAACTGGAAAGAGGCGTACAATTTGTCAAATCAAGACTGGCTTAGTAATGCTGCTTAGAGCTCTTTTTCCATAGCAGTGACTCTCCAAACAAGTATATCCCCGATGACAAAAGAGGATTTATGCATCGGGCAAACCCAGAACTTTGAAGGATTTCCTTAATACCACATACATAATGTAAAATATTACATAACAGTCAATTAGTGTCATTAATCTGTCTCAGCTTGCTTTTGCTTGCAAACAAATTTCGATATGTCAGCTGTTGTTTGACCAATTTCAGTTTCCCAGAAGGTTCTTGATAAGCTTGAGATATTTACATGGACTTTGAGCGCGCTTTAACACTACTACTAAAATACAGTACAGAGAACGGCATGGCAGTTGCTTTCTGAAGCTGCAATTTGAGAAAGTATCTTCTTTTGTCTGCGAGAGATACTCCAGCATTGCATACATGAAGCAATTGGCCCCAATTCAAACAACTGTCACCCTCGCTGGGTGTCTAGGACTATTGTATTCCACTAGACTGGAGTCACATCATACAAGTATCAGTCTGAGCATGGCACTCAGAGCCATGGCTGCAGAGCCAGAGGTATCGTCATTGCTCAATTGCCTCTTTGTGCCCTGAGGAAACAGTTGCCGGGTACAAGCACCCACAGAACAGTGTGAAAACGACCAAGAGCCTCTCACAGCCCTGACAGTCACTAACACCACGATGGGACAGTCCCAGACGTGCCCCACTGGAGTTGCCTCTTCTGGGGCAAGGCCACCCTCTCCTAGGATTGTGACTCCTCTTCAGGTGATCGAGCCACCTCAGAGATTCTTTTATTATCATCCGCACTTCCCTTTCAGCTTTCCAGACAGAACTGTGAGCTACTCTCCCCCATACTCACCGAGTATCTTCAAGAGGCCGGATCGCCGGTAAGTGAGGACAGCAGAGGAGGGGAAAGTAATTTGTCTTGTTTCGAGCAGGACATTTGGCATGATGGTTCCACGAGAGTGACAGTGACAAAGACAGATTAGCACATGAGTGGAGCGGAAGATATGTAATTTGTCAGCGACTGAGAGATCTTGAGTTGTGGGTGGATATTTTCTGTCTTTCTTTTTTACTAAAACAACATAGATTTTATTCCAGTTAAACACCAGAAATAAATAACTTAGTATTCTTTCTACCAGGTGGGATTGCACTGTACATTTACCTTATCAGTATATTACTGGGACATGCATACTGTCATGCATACTGCCCCAGTATATTAATCGAACAGCAAAGGTGTCAATATAATTATTTATCTTGCATTAAAGCTCTGTAAGCCTCTTGGTAACAGTTGTTTAATGCAACATAAAAGTTAGAGAGCTGGAAAGACAGTCAAGTCATTAAGCCACTAGCTAAGTTGTTTTACTGCCAAAACAGCAGATGCCAGGTAGGAGTAACTTTTTCAATAACACTTTGTTGTTCAGAAGGAAATAATAGATTACCATTTTTTTTCCAATTGCTGGATAATCTACTTATTTTCTGGGGTCTATTTAAATGTTTTTCTCAGGTCATATTGATACTGCAACGCTATCCAGTATTATCACATATCAAATGTTTTCCTAATATCATGCAGCCCTAATATTAGGTACATTGTCGTCCCCTGATACAGTATTAGGTACCTGCATTCTATTTGAATAAGACCAGCTTTGCCCCATTATTTAACCCTGTAGAATTTATAATTTGATCACCTAATAAGCCAAACTGTCGTAGTTTTTTTTAGGGAGAGTCAAAACTGGTAAGCATCGCCACAACTGAATTTACATAAATGTGACTTAGGTGGCTGATCAGTGACTAAATTATAATATGAAATAATTACTAAAAAGAAATGATGACAGAAAGGCAAAAGCAACAAACTGAGTCCGATGACAGCAGAACACTAAATGTCACACTCTTGATTCCAGCACACATGCACTTTTCAGAACAGAGGTTTATCAAAAGAATCACACATAATTCAGAGGTGACATATTATGGCATTAAAAAAATCTGTTCCCACACTAATGAATGCTGAACAAAGCTCTTATTAATTTCTAAAATTGTGCTGCATTAATAAAACAAATGTGCACATTTTCTTGTTTATCTATGTAGCATTAGTAGCAAAGGACATTGAATTGCAATGCCAGTCTTGTCTTATTAAATCAAATAATCTGTGTCTTTTGCACAACATTTTGCTGGAGAGAATATTCTGAATAAATGACAGATATTGACAGTTTGTTAAATTTAATAATACGTCTCATTAGAAATGTTAAAATCGCAAACCTTATTTGTTGCTCAGGAGACTGAAGGAGATGTGGTAATGACTGCCTGTGGGTGTGCTGGTTTATGGAGACCATTTAGTATTCAGTGTTTGTAGCTAGTATTGTTGCCCACATGGACAGCTTCCTTTGAGATCAGCTTCCTTTGAGATAGCCTCTGGCTGCAGCCTGTGGCGATTATCCACATTGTTGGACCACACTTTCGCTATGGCACACATAGCAAACTTATGGAAAACGAGAGGAAGATGACCAGAAAGCAAACTCAAAACAATGTGCCTCTTTTTGTTTATTTGCTTACATCTTCTATTGACTTAACAGTTTGCGTTTCTGGCAGTTACTGATGCGTACATCTTGACACTGGTGTGTCAAAACTCAGAAATGTTGCTTGTGGCAAGAGCTTAACAGTTGGCAGGATGACTCGCCCTCTTTCTTCTTCAGCCATTATTGCATATGAACAATATTTTATAACATGTTTGGCTTTGGAACTCTGGACATCTGATTGAAACTGTGGTCTGGCTATAATGTGACTCACTGAAGGATACTGGCATGCATCAAATGTGATCAGGCACCAATGGTTTATCAGAAATATGAGCCACTTCAGCTACTAAGAAGGAACAAAATGATGTCTATGTGGCACATAAAACTGTTTAGAAACAGACTGCTGGTTGGCAAGCTATGAAGTTTTTTATGCAGTGAAAAACATATTGTTGTCAAGATTTGTTTCACTATTTTTATGAAACTTGGAGTGAAAGGAGGCAAAGCAATGAAATAAGTCCATGCATTCATCTTTTTGGTCACCATGTATTCAGTGCATATAAGACATGCTTGGAAGACTGAATTTCAGCCTAGCTAGAAGTGCAACTCCTGCCAAAAAGAACTTGTACGTGCATTCATGCCTTTCACATTTTTCATCATTTTATCATCTTACAACCACACACTTGAATTAAACATATTTGTTTTTTCCCACAAAATAGATCACAATGCTTAAGTACAAGTAACATAAATTATTAAATATGTTTTTCACAAATAACAATCTGAAAAGTGTTTTGTGCACTTCTATTCATTACTTTTATTTTGTTCCTGTGAAATAAAATCTAGTGCAGTCAGCTGCTTTACAAGGTCATCCTAGTGGTAATAGAATTAATGTGTTTGTAGTTTTTTCTTGGCAGAAATTCAGTTGTTCTGTGAAGGCTACACAGGTGTTTTGTGCAATGTCAGTGACCAAACAGCGTCACAAAAAACAAGGAGCACAGCAAACTGGCATGGGAGTTGAAGAGAGGAGAGTTTTAATCAGAGAAGCAGCAAGGAGGTCCACAATTATTCTGGAGGAGTAGCAGAAATCTGTTGCTCAGATGGCAGAATTTAGTGATATGTCATCCAATAGTTGCATAATTTGACAATTTGTCCATTATGGAACAGTGTTAAAGTTTGCAGTTGTCTACAAAGTAGTTCTCAATTCCATGTTAGTGCCTGTGCTTCTGGCCAATCACAAACAGATTTTAATGATAAAATGATAAACATTTTAAATAAGGTGGATTGAGAAGATCAAAACTTGCTAGAAAGCATGCAAAATGTTATGTGTGCTTGGAAAAAAAATAAGGTCTATGGTCGGTGGCAGCAGCATCAAACTATGGTGATAATTGTCTTCATCAGGACAGGGAAACTGCTCAGAGAAGATAAATGGAGTTAAACATACAGACAGAATTACATGAGATGAGGATTTTGGACAAAACATAGTTGTGCCCTAGAAGGGCCTAGTCAAAGTCCAGACCTTCAATACGTTTGAAGTATTTTGAAAAGAGAACGGCACAAAGATGTGTGCCTCTTGATGTGTAGAGTTCCTGCAGCTGTCATTTGAGCCAAAAATATTGATTCAGGAGGCAGAATAAATAAAACAACATATCTTTCAGAATTGTTTTTGTTGACAAAATTAAAAAAAACAAAGTTTATTTTCTTTCCACTCTTTACCTATAAGTTAAAAGGGTATACATATTTCTGTAAATGTAGTCATTTTCTTCTGACTGTATGGGCTTTACAACTGATTAATTTAACAAAATATCAAATAATTGTATTAAAACGTACCTAATTATAGTCGATTCGATATGAAAGAGTAAAAATGTAAGGCTCTCAGACTTCACAGGAAACATTCCACAGAAGTTACTGAATAACTTTGAATGTTCTTCCTTGTGTAGTAGAACAAAATGTTTTACCTAGAGGTGTTCCAAAAAAAATATTTCCGGCTCATAATTGATACAGTATCACCAAAGTACACCAACAAGAGAGTACACAGAGTGACAGCAGGGTAGTTGTAAGCTATGACGTAAAAATTTGTTCAACTTCACAGAGATCATAAACACATTCAACAACACATTCAGGTGTTGCTCAGTGGAAAAAAAAATATGTTGACATTTTGTGTGGTATATCAGCATGTGCTGCTGCCCATAACCTGTTTATTACAGTTTGGAGTCAATTGCGTAATATGTGGCAACAAGTTCAAAATGCTACCAGAAGTGCAGAAGGTCATGCAACAGGGAGCAGGGCTTGTTGAGTGATTATTTATAGTTTACACCGTTATAGAGGTGATTGATGCTGATATAATAACCTTTATTTACATCACTAAAATATCCCTGACGTTTTTGTTGTGCTCTTTAGAAATATAATTGCAGGAGTGTGAAATATAAACATTACATGGTAAATGTATTAATAGCTCTAAAAATCAAGGAAGGAAAAAGCAAGTTGAATCTGGGTTCCAAAGGATGACTGGAAAAAAACCCACATGGAAAAAAGAAGGCCGTGTTATGTAGATTATAGTGTAAATAGTGTAATTTACTTTCTCACCACTAGAGGGCGATCGAGTTCAGACTTAAATTGAGGAAATTTACCAAACTATATGGACAAATACCTAAATAAAGTGTAGGTGTGCACGTGCTTGGATGGTGCAGATCACACCAAAGACCTTTTTGATAAACAATTTGTAGGTCAAAGCCTGGGGACGACGTGATGTCATTACTATATCAAGTCATAACGGAATCACACTGACAACAATTTCTGCACACAGCGAATCAACAACACCGTAACAAGAAGCTCACATGAGCAAATCAGTGAAAATCTAATCAACTAAAACATAAAAGGACTTCTAACAAATACCCCATTTTATTGTCCAATTCACGTGAGAATCAGATTTCATTAAGGCGAATGTGCAGCGCGTGGGACATTTAATCAAATCAAGCGTTCGTTTACAGAGGCAGCACATTGTTTACGCACATGCAAAAGTTCATTTTGTTGTGTTAGGCTGGTTAGAATGGGAGCACATCTCGGTCTGTGGGTTAAATGCATGCATCTGCATTTGAAAAAGAGCAGAAGTTCAGCAGCGGGGCACTTGCGATGCTGCGTTCAAAGCCTCATATCAGGAGTCGTTCGCCGGGAAGTTGCTTCGTTTTTTAGTGAAAACTGTTAGTGAACTGACGTGTTGCATAAAAATACGATAATGCATTGATTACACTGATTGCACTTTAAGATTGCAGTGGATTATGCTTGTGTCATTTGGCTCTCAAGAACAAATGAAAAGTTTCTGAGTGCAAATAAAACATACACCGGATATCCACTATTCAATGTGAAAAAAAAATGCTTATGAAGTACCTTTCTGTAGCATTGAAACATTTCACACTCAATCATGTGTGATTGTTTTGTTCCTGTTCCATTTTAAGAAACATTAGAAATGAAAATTACTGTGAACAGATCCTCATAAAACAGCTTATATACATATCAAAAGATATTGGGGCGAATTAGACACTTGATGGGCCGTACAGAACAAAGTGTACCCTGTTGCATTATGTAAAAGCAGAGGAGGGGGTGTATTTATCAGAACCCAAAAACATGGCTCCTTAGTGATTTCTTTCGTCTGATAGTCCTGGAAGGCAACAGAAGCTCTGCCTCCTCCTCTCCTCTCCCTCCCGCCCTAAAAAGGTCATTTGCATAATTTATTCTTGCGTCACGAAACCAGTCTTACAAATACAGGCTGGGGGCAGAAATAGCAACAGACAGTCGCTCGTACAAACCGGCGAAGCTTGACATATAACCCTGACACAGCACTGAGCTCTAAGGCTTTATAGAGAGCGAGGGGAGTCAGTGCAGCGCTACTAACTCGACGAACCAAACAAACCGAATCCTCACGTATCGACTCACTTCGGTGACCGACCAAGTCGCAATCGTGGCGAGAAGCATCATCCAAACGAGTGTGGTCCTCAACATGAGCACGGAGATGTTCGCCAAGACTCCGATGGAGGTGGCAGTCTACCAGCTTCACAACTTCTCCATCTCTTTCTTCTCCTCGCTGCTCGGAGGAGACGTCGTTTCGGTCAAACTTGACAACAGGTACCTTTAGTCGATTAGCGCTTGAATGAAACTTAACCGACGCGAGTTTATTGTAATCCCCGAGCCGCTCTCTGTTACGGTTTTCTGTTGCAAACTCTTTGAGAGATCAACCCCGACACTATTTGCCCGTCATCAGCAGTGTCTCTATTAGATTGTACGTGCAGTTCGTGCTTAACAAAAGCCATCTCAGATTACAGCAGGGTGATGATCTCTTTCCCTTTCTGTTCTGGGAGTTTTTTTATTTCCCTATGTCAGAGGTGTGACGTCAGGAAGGAACAGTGCATGTGAAGTTATCAGTGTGTTTATGAGCTGTTAATTTACGACTCTCTTTCTTCTTGTTTGCAGTGCCTCTGGTGCTAGCGTGGTGGCCATTGACAACAAGATCGAGCAGGCCATGGTAAGCAGAGAATGAACACCAAACACAATGCTAATGCATGCAGAAAGGTTATACAGTAGACTCATGCATCTTTTAGCACAAACTATAATGGCTGGGCTATACAGGACACAGCATGACAGTGCAATCAGTCTGACCTAGAGAATTCATTCATCACATCATATGGGCTGTTTATCCCTGTAAATAAGCTTGTGACCTTTTTCCTAGAATGATTATTTGGGACATTTAGAATCACTGGCATCTGCAAGAAATTTTATCTAAAACTAATTATGAATAAAAGTGGCGGGAATCCCCTGATGTGAGCAACAAGTATAGACATGTTTTTCCTCCAAAGACAAGTCCTGGGAGAAAAAAACAATACTTAGAAACGACATGGTTCATAATATGCAAACTTAATTGTAATAATACCCTTCAGAAAAACTGAGGAGAAAATCAACAGTCGAACCAAATGCATGCATCAGTTCTGCGATAAACTCATTCGTCTTGCAAGATTATTATTTTTTCCATGGCTATTCTGAGTCTGATCCATCCCTTGTTTTTCGAATGACAGGATCTTGTCAAGAACCACTTGATGTACGCGGTGCGTGAGGAGGTGGAAATCCTCAAGGAGCAGATAAAGGAGCTAGCAGAGAAGAACAACCAGCTTGAGAGGGAGAACTACCTGCTTAAGAACCTGGCCAGTCCGGAGCAGCTGGAGAAGTTCCAGTCCCGCATCCCGACAGATGTGCTCTTCGATAATCAGAACGTCCAGGTGACCCCAGCGCCACAGCACCAGCAGCAGAGCTGTAGCCACAGCACTGGCTCTGCTGTATAAGTGGCTCTGCCTTGGGGCGGGCAGAGCCACTTTGTTTTTACAGTCGTGGACCTCGTTTTTGAACGCAAGCGTTACCAAATCGCCGCCACCGAGACCCCTTCGGGACATCGAAGAAGAATCATCGGTGCTGTAAATGATTGATGGGACTCAAATGAACTGTTGATACTGATGAGCACAAAACCAGAACTAGAGACGCTCTAAAACTGGTGCCATGTCAGGCCCATCCTGTGTACCATCCAGCTCTTTGTCGTAGTCACTCTTCGTAGGCATGAGTGTTAAGCATAGAAAGGGCAGACTAGCCTAGACAGAGGGTGGGGGATTTCCCTCCCTAGCCAAACTCTTCAAGCAGAGCACCGTCCTTTTTTCCTCTGTTGAGGAAGTGGGGGGAGCAAGGAGGTGTTGATTGGGCTTGCCCTGCAGGCGCTAACCTGGAAAGTGCTGGGACTTCGCTCCCTCAAGACCCAGAGGAGACCCATCTGAGACGGTTCTCCAAGTCTCAACAAGAACAGCCCCATTGGTGTGGATTCACCTCATCTCAAAATACTTTAATGGACTTCCAACCGCACATTTCAGACACATACAGACTTTTGATCTACTTGCAGGGTATTGCTGCCATATTCCTGTCTATCCTAAGCATAACAAGGAAAATACACAGGATAAGCTAAGGCTACAAGGGTGGAGGTCAACGCAATGTTCTCCATCTAAGCTGATGAACTGCTGCAGTAAACTAACAGAATACTGTAATATCTCATAAAACATGTAGACTCGTATAGTTTGCTGTCGGGGCTTGCTGCTTATGGGGGTGAAATTAATTCTGCTATATCTTCTGTTTTTGTTAAATTCAGAACAAAAATCGGTTGTTTTGTACAATTAGAGCAGCGTACTAGGCTTTCAGAAGCTGTCTTTGTTACAGGTCCGTCCATATCTGCCATTTTGTTTGTTTAACTCACAGGAAAACTAAAATGTACATACAGATGAAATGTCTCTGAGGTAAATAGGTTAGGACGGTTTGCAAGCAGGCAGTTGCGTTTCTAGCAGCCTATGCACTCCTTTTGTTTGTAGGTAGTGCCGTCCAGTATATGGTCTCCTTCCTTATTCAGATGGCAACTTGAAAACAATGGCACGACAACAGTGCCTGTGACTGGTGATTGCATTTCTGACAAGACTTTGGTTATTGTTGTCGTTTTGTTTTTTTTCCCCAGCTACCAAAGACGTATTTTCACACGGCAACAAAAGCTTACCAAATGAGGACCATGTGTAAAACTTCACAGGGAGAAGTCTTCTTCGTAGCTAGTGCTAAATTTTGTTTGTGTTTGTTTTGTAAAAAATACGAATTTGTTGCTATAAAGTATCCCTGAAACAGTTGACCACTGTAACTTTTGGATACAACTGCACAGTTGCAATAAACCGTATGTTTACATAATATATCATGTTGTTGGTCTTTGGCTCATAATTCTATCCTACTGATATGAAGTATTATTTTTTTAACTGCTAATTAGGTGTAAGTTAAGCTTTCACAAGCTAACACTTAACTTTTGACCCATGTTTGCTTGAGGACACTTAATAGGGTGAGACATGAAATCCACTGAAGTCCCCCTAAGATTCATCCTGAAGTAAACATTTTAAACATATTTTTAAAATGCTTACAAATTTCTAAGCACATCACAGAAGGAATTTCTTGTTAATTTCTTTGGGCCTATTTTAAGTCTTTTACAGCCTCTACCATATTTTTCTCCCAGTCTCCACCCATCTTGCCATCTGCTCTGATTACATCACCTGCCCCTGCTAAACCAAAGCATGACCACAGCATTATGCTGCTGGACATGGTGTTTTCAGTGTGTTGGCTTTATTCCACACATAGCATGTTTGTCAGAAAAGCTCAAATTTAGTCTCGGATTACTAAAGCACCCCTTGTCACACATGTGTCCTAAATGGATTGTGAGCAACCGTGCATCAAAATACTTTTGATTTTCTTTCAACATTTGTGAAAGATTCTTAATTGAGAGTTGTCCCAATGTCTGACAAATATTATAAGGCAAACCCTGTTTTAAAATTCTCCACACCTTTATCCCAGACATGTCTGCTGTGTTCCTTGTTCGTCTTAATGGTGTTTGTTCTTGAACAAACTGAACATGCATTCATGTTGATTTCATATGATATGACGATAATCTTTATGTGGTTTCAGAAGACAGTGAGTTTCATAACACTTGGGGGTGCCTGATTAAAAAAGACACGCCATCCTTTCCGTATTTGAACAATTTGAAAAAAATGTTTTACGTTCATCTCAAAGTTTCCTTTGATCTTTCAAATATCAAAACAAAACTGTTTCTGACAAAATATACGTGAAACTGTAGCGCAGTTAGCCACTCATGGTACCTCCTGCAAAAATAAGCAACTTGAGGTCGTCTCATCAGACTTGAAAAAGACACATTTCGTGCTCTTAGTCATTGTGTTTAATCGTTATGTAAGTGTTTTCCCCGCCCAAAGTCAAAAACAGCACAACCACTAATGATAGTGAAGTAATAATGGCTAGTTTGCCTATGGACTGGAATCTGCAGAGGAGGGGAAAAACACTTTGTACTAGTAGCTGTTTTCCTTCAGTTGAGCTGGCAGCCTGTGAGTAACCAGATATGTTGTGGCTTCCCTGATGTGAATACTAGACTCGTATCCATCTACTGCTGAAAACAAGGTGACTTCTGGCCTGAGACTCATCACCGCCGATTAAAATCTGTGGTCTCCTTCAGGTGTTCTGTGACAGAATAACTGCTTGGTTGTGCAGCTGATGGTCCAGATCAATGCATCCTCTGCTTTCAGTCGCTTTCTGAATTCCACTATAGGCAGGATGGGTGTGCAGTTTTAAATGAGAGCTGCATTAATTATTTAACAAAGAGCAAACAGTCAGGCCTTTATTGGCTGTTTCACACAAAATACTTCTGGTCAGTCTATCAGTGAAAGAGGCTTCAGGGTTATTTACAGAAAGCAGTGCTCCAGTTTAATCACACTCATGTTAATAGCAAAAACAGCTTCAACCGCAAAGGAAAAATTCAATCTGGATGTAGAGCCAGCATGCCAATAGCTATACAGGCCCAGGAAAACCTGAAGACAATTAGGACTGTGGTTTCAGCTATTACTTTGCTTGCTCTGTTGTTCTATTTTAAGACTGGTTCCGAAACAGTGTGTTCCCGATTCATTTTAGTGTCCTTTGATTTGCAACTGATTGATGACAAGTTTCCAGGCATGCTTTATATGTGACATAACACCAAAATATACAGCAGAGAAAATAGACGTCTCTTTACCATAGCCATGTTTCACAGCCGTTGCAGCTTCTTTGAAAACGCATTAGGTAAATGGTGAGTGTAATTCAGTTTAGCTTCTTAAAACCAGGTCCAAATGGAAGTGCAAAAATACTCAGCCCAAACTTTTTTCCACAATATTTAAAATTTAATGGTGCCTTCCAAAATATCAAATGCTTTCTCACACTCATCAACAATCATACCAAGTGCGGTTTAGAACGTGTTTCAAACTCATAGCCTGCAGGCCACATCCAGCCGTCATAACTATTTCTGTGGCCCTTTAGTTGATAAACCTTACCTTGATAAAACTTCACAACAGTGTGCTTAAATGTTATTTTATTAGTCAAATCAAATCAGTTTTTATAATGTCAAATGACTTCAATGTTAAATGTTACATTTTTATAAAGACTGAATGCAGAGAAAGTTACAGTATTTTAGTTATTAGTTAACATTCTTAATGCATTCTGCCTCAGTCGTTCATTTGAGAACGCTCACGATCTTGATGTGGACAAAATTGAAAATGACTTTGGCACACAGGGTTTAGAACATCTTCTTGTTGACAGGACTTTGTGACATGTGAATAGTTTCTCCTTCTGTCACTTTACAATCACAAACGTCACTGTATGACTTAGATATTCAACAGAGGCCATCACAAATCGGCTCATAGTTGTGAAGTATAAGGAAAAGAATAAAAAGTTTTACAATTTTTAAAAATCTGAACAGTGAGATATGACGGCGACAAGTATGTACATCTGCTGAAAAATGTGTGTTGACCTAAACTGACAGATCAGATGATTAGTTGGAATAGAAGCCAGCAAAGGTCCAGGGACCCTGAGGAGCTGCAGAGAGCCACAGCTCAGGTGGAAGAATCTATTTACAGAAAAACTAATAGTTTAGTACTTTAAAAGGCTGGGCTTTCTGGATGATTGGTCAGACGAAAGCCATTATGTGCAAGAAGTTGCTCTGGGCAAATAGCATCAGCCTACATCAGATGTAGGCTGATGTATGATATATCAGCCTACATCAGGCTGGTAGTGACAGCATGGTAGTGGCAGCATCATGCATTGGGAGCTCTTTTATCAAAATGGATGTAGCTAAATGGAAGGTAATCCTGGAGGAAAATCTGATACAAGAGAACAAGCACAGGAGGGCTGGGATCAAGGCTTAAAAGATTTTGTTTAGAAAAGCAAAAAAAAAAAAAAAAAAAAAAAAAATGGCAACCATTTCTGAAGTACAACCAGATGAAATCCCAAAAGACTTTCCTCTATACCTACAGCAAAACGAGGATAATAGGGTAATGACTCAAGATGGCTGAATTCAAATAAATAGATGTTTCTGACTGGAATGTGCAAACATGTGTACAATATCAAGGCTATGAATACTTTTGGAAGACTTCGTATTCTTTTGTTGGTACGTTAAACTCTCAAGTCAATACTCTCTTAAAAAAAATGCAGAAACTCAAATCTTCACTTACGATTCTGTGAGTTTAAGTTTTAGGCTGCATGAAACTAGGCAGCTAAAAAAGGACTTTCTGCTGGATTGCTGAAGTTATGCAACGCATACACACACATACTGAATACACATCAGTTTCAGATGGAAATTTGGGGTTTTTGCAGGAAAGACTGGCTCTGCCTCTAAGTGGTTGGGTTTGCATGCAGGGGAATCATTTGGTCAGATTGTTTTCCATTCCCAACTTGCGTGCTTTGCTAAAAATGTCAACATAAGAGTAAATTAAGCAACTGCTAAATATTTATTGTTACACCTTCTACAACTGAAAATGTGCAGTGCATTTCTGGCACCGTGAATTAGTAGTTCTAGAAAATGTTTCTCAGAAGAGCGTAGCTATGTTATGGTTATGTAATGTGGTTTTTGATCTCCCCCACACTAAAACCTCAAGGATGCAGAAGCTTATACACAGCAAAGCAACTTTATTGATACCTTTCGTCAACGTGGGCGGCATAGCCAATCCTAAAAAACAGAAAGAAAGAAAAAAATTCTAAACAAATGTATCCAGATATCTGTTCCAAGTGGTTCTCGTTTTATGTAGGTCTAAGAGTCGTAGAAGTTTTTACCCACTTTCAGTTATTTAGGTGATCCTTTCTTGTGTAATTGTGTATCGGTCACAGTTTCTCATAGAAGAAGAGTTCAAAAGTACAAAGTACAGCAGGTTGGCTGGTAGCCTTGAATCATGAATATTCAACTTAACCCAGTGAGTTGTGTTGTAAACATGATTATATGGCATTTAAAAATAGCAAATAATGTCTATTTTGAAAATGAGAGGACTATGGGTCAGAGTTTGCTTTTTTTACTTTCCATAAACAATAACTTCCTCATGACTGTGTATGATCAGAATCCTGAACAGACCTGTGGAGTCTGGGCTTAAAAGCCTTAAATGTCATGAATGGTGGTTGAGGTGGTGAGGAGGAACACAGGCTGACCCAGGAGGTTGGTGAAAATGATGATTTATTGAATAATTCACGGAACTGAGAACACAGGGAGCACGAGGAGACAACAGGGGAGAAATACACACAAGGTAATGAAGGGAACGAGACACACCTGGGAGACAATCAACTGGGAAGATGCAGAGACAGGACTCACAGCGAACAGGATAACAGAGAAAACTCAAAAATAAACACAAAAAAACACGGATCATGACATTAAAGTTCACAGGTTGCCATTCATAGTTACCAAGTATCACTTTTATGCAACAATGAAAATAAAGAAATTTCAAGATGTTTCATTAGACACAAAATATCTCTGGAAGAACTGAATGGCTTCAGTATGAAATCAAAGAAAATAACTCAAAGCTATCAGGGTTTTTTTATGCTTCATCAGGCACAGTTGACATTCAGCATTGAGCTCATCTGGTTGTGATGATCTGAGGGTGAGGGATCATGTAATGACTGGGGGGAGACACAGGAGGATGAGGAGGGACTGGGACTCATGCTGCCGATGGTTGCGTCCACGCTGATTCTTAAGGAATTCTGCCAGGTCAGAAAATCTTATTCAAATAGACACAAGGTCAAGAGCCATCGGTTTTGAATTTACACTGATGCCTCTGTTCCTGGAACAACTGCTCAGGAAGACTGCACGCATAAATGAAAGCCTCCACTGAGCCTCGCTTCCAAATACGGCACATTTAAGTTCCTGAAAGAAATGGTTACATAACGTGAATTAGATAGGGTAGATATATTTTCACATGTGAAAAGTGATGCAATTTTTAAACATGAAAAACTTCTTCCATTTAGCCTAACATAATGGCAACATAATAAGGGTTTCAAAAATTAATTCAGTGTATAAAGACCGTGAGGCACAGGCATTATGTAACTTCCCCCCCTCCCTGCTGTGCTTCCAATATGGGACCTGTCTGACAACCATCTTTTAACTGTTGCTTCTGCTTTGAGCTAAGTAAAGTTGCCAGTGCAAGTAAGTAACAAGAGTAACAGTGGAGGTAAGTAACAAGTGTAAAATTTGAGAAAGGTTTGCAGTTTGCAAACATGTGGAGAAAAAATAATTTCTATAGGATTAGCTAATTAGTTAATTAGCACAAGAAATAATGATCATCTTGTGGACAATATTGTCAGAATCCTAGATAAAATGTGCCAAAATAAATATTTTCTCATAATATTTTTCTCACTGATTGTATATATTTAAATCAAAGGTAAAATTTAAGAAAAATGAATGTACGTTAAGCCCAATGTCACTAGCTCATTCATTGTCCTGAGTCCTCTCCACTGCTCTTTTCCTTTTAAATAGCAAAATGTTAGAAACGATGTATTCTTTTACCACCAACTTGCCACTGATAAGGCAGGAATATGTGAAAGATGTCTTTAGTAAAGCTTTTTGACATTTATAACCTGTCAAAGCATGAGAGCTTAAGGTGTGACTGATGATGGCTTGGATTCAAAAAACAGAAGCGTTATACATAATATCAGGGTCCTGAAGTGACTTATATAACAGCAATTAAAGTATTATCTTGAATTGCTGGTGTGACATGTCAAAATTCTCCTGAGAAAACCTTCATAAGCTCACTGATGAGGAAGTTTAAGATGTTGAAGCAGCAATCTTTCACAGGCTTTCTTTGTGCAGGACTTAAGGTTTTAGTCTAAATCTGGAGGAGCTGTCTAGAAGGTGAGATGACTGTTCTGTCTGGAAACATTTTTCATGCACCAGGTTTGATTCTTATGCAACAAACCCTGATAGCAGCTTGAAAGTCCCTGCAGAAACAAACAGTCCCTTATCAAAGTTGCACATTTTTCCCCTCTGCAGAATTTTCTGAAGCTGCAAAATTCAGAAAACTGAAAACATCAGTTCATACAAGATGTGGCATGGTAATGGTAAATGGCTTTGCACTTGCATAGCGCTTTAGCAAGTCCAGAGGACCCCAAAGGACCCCAAAGGACTACAGTCAGAAAACGCTACAGTCATTTACCCATTCAAACACACACTCATGGTGGTAAGCTACTGGATAGTAGCCACAGCTGCCCTGGGGCAGTCTGACAGAGTCAAGGCTGCTGTGCACCGGTGCCACCGGGGCCTCTGACCACCACTAGCAGGCAAAGCAGGTGAAGTGTCTTGGCTCAGACAGAAGTGGATAGAGTGGGGATCAACCCAGCATCAGAATGATGTGAGTGAGTAGATCTGTGCCAGACAAACCAGCAACCCACTGATTGCGGAGTGAACTTCTACCACCATTGGCACCATCGCCAACTGTCTTAAAAAGCTTGGGTGACTTAAAGATGTTTTCCTAGGCACTCTAAAAAAAAAACAAAAAAAAAAAACAATGCGAGTCACCTCAGGTTACTCAAATATGTGTCAAAACAGGCCTCAGCTACTGTTAAATGTTTTCACCTGTAATTGGATGTGTTGAGTGAGTAGATCTGTGCCAGACAGAAAGAGGTTAAACGGGCTGCACACAACTCCCTGTACAGACAAAATATGTCACGTTGCATCTCTGCCGTCTGACGATTTTAATAAGTACATGTCCTTCATCTGAATCGGAGGCATCTTGCCTGGTAAAAACAAAAGCTTGTGTAATGCTGAGTTGGACACTTCTTCACAGAAAAGCACTTACAGGTAGCCTGGTATGCAGAAGCTATGTCTGTTTGTGGAAATCATAACACACAAACAGACGTAGCTATTTTGCTCTTTTTTTGTTTTGTATTCCAACAAACAAGCAGACATTGCAATATATAGACTCTTCCAGATTCGCATGTCTGACTTTTAATTATTTGTTTTGCCAAAATAAATGTATTTTAGCTTAATACTTAACTTTTACATTGAATCAGACAAAAGATAGCTTTAATTAAGAGCTATCTCTACATAACATGGACCCACATTACTTAATAAGGTTATATAATAGAACAACAATGTTTCTTTGAATATTTCTCAAGTGTGACCTAGTAGTCACACTTGACCTTTCTATTGTGTTGGGAGGTCGATGCTTTGAGCTCCTTTTGGATGGCAGAACATCATGTTCTTGCATGGTTTATTGCCTTCCTGTGGTTTTCCGGGTTTGTGAACTTTATGAGGATTGCTTTACAGCCGTTTAACCTGTTCCCAGCTGTGCAAAGCTATTGCAGATCAGAAAGCATTGTCAGCGAGCCAAATCTTTATGCTTCTCAATTGGCAGCTATGCTCCATGGCTATGATTTTATTCAATTACAAGAGAGGCCACCCCCTAAGCTTGCATGCTTTGCACTGTTGCTGGAATTCAGCAGCTTTTACAGGAGACAAAAAACCCAAAATAAACAAAAAAAAGGAACAAACTAGGACAGATTGGAAGGCGCTACCTTATGTAACTGTTATACAACAAGTCAAAATAAGAGGTTTCTTAATGGCTGGGGCAGGACCGTTCACGCTCTCTTTATTTTTTTGAACCCCACAATTAAAATGTTGTACTAGCAGACTAAGACCAAAATCATTCATAGCTGAAGGCCAGTGGCACAAAACAAAAACCCAATGAGACACAAAAAAAGCTTTTACTAAACTGAAGGAATGGCGGTATTCTCTATGATGTAGCCTATACTTTGTGGTCTTTAAATCAACACTAAGGTGCACTGGGACACTCTGTGGACGTACATGTGTGGTGGGGATCGATGTGGCTCAGCTTATTGTGACAATAAGTGACCAGCATTTGTATAGTGCGTTATCAAGTTAGAGGACTCCAAAGTGCTTGACACAACATTTAGTCATTCATACAGATATTGAAGGTGGTGATTATTGAAAAACTTAAAAATCCTTGCATTTTACTGACATATAAGCACATCATGTTTGGGGGGAATTACTTGTCTATTTTATTCAGTCTTCATCTAACAGGATAACTTTTTTCTTTCAGGGCTCCTGTGTGCAGCTGAGCTCTGTACTGCACCATCCCATCCAGTGTTGTGTTTTCCAGTTGAGAGAGCTGTCCTATTTCTCTGACCCTGATTATGCATTTGTGTCAACGATTAATGCTTTATAATTGATTCTTCAGGTGAAATCCGCAATAGACAATGTCCAACGTTGACTCACTGTAACTGACCGAAAATTAGTGGGATTATCGCTACAGTAAACTAGACGTCAAGGGAAAGCCCAGGATTATTGCTAGATCAGTGGATAACTACAGTTTTGGAGGCAGTTATTTTCACTTTCTGAGGTCATTAAAGACAGCAGAGGCACATCTTTAGCTTTCAAGAGTTTATGTATTAACAGTAATCTACAGTGGGTTAATAAACAGTCATAATGTTATACAAGTCAGACCAACAGTAATGCAAAGAAAAGTAACTAGGTTACTATTATAGCAATACATTTTATGGTCAGAGCCACAAATAAAAGCAGTCGCATGCAACTCCATGTGTGCTGAAACACATAAAGACACAATTCACCATTTAGTGCTGTGCTTCATATAATCCTGCACAGCTATTAAAGTGTTATTTTACTGCCAGACACAAAACCAGCTGAGAAACTGTGGATCCCAGAAACACCCCTCATATAAAGTCTCTGATCAGGTGACAAGCTTGTCTGGCGACTGTATTTGTGTAAACAAAGTAATGAAAAAATTCTACCTTGAAAAAGTATTTACACCTCTTAAACTTTTTTTTACACTAAAACTACAAACTTTAATATGTGCTTTGAGGATTTTATGTGATAGAGCAACATAAAGTAAAACAAGATGGATACACGGTTAAAACAGAGATCTAAAAATGGTGTGCATTTATCTTCGAGTCAAAACTGTGCAGAACCACCAAGTCTTATAATTGTTGTATCATCCAGCTTTGAAAATCTGATTTGTTTTCCTATTAGTGGTCTTAGTAAAACAACTGCAACTCATTTTATAGTGACTGTAGAGTGTGTGTGAAGGAGTAGACATGCAAGTATTTCTGCAAAATTTATTTCTGTTGGGTTTTAATCGCAAAATATTAGCACAATTTACATGACAGAGTCATGTGAGTGTCTACTGCCTCTTCAGTCTGTAAATCATTTGCTACAAACTGCTAATTTGCAGGGAGGCATATCTATAAACACCATTCCCAGCTGCTTGTGTTCAGATAACTGACACCCTGACGGAAAGAAGGCTGAGCTCATGACAGCTTGTTGGTACGCAAGACACTCAATACCCAGTTTACGAGGACACTGACAGGTTTGTAGACTGCAGCCATACATCTTAATGCACAAAGTAAGTACATGCTGCGCCGCACTGTGCATTCCAGATATTTTCAAAGACAGCTTTGTCATGCAAAACAAGTTTTTTTTTCTAGTACATACTTTGGGTGACATGCCAGCTGTGTAGAAAGCAAGAATGTAGGCTTGTCCAGTTTCATTACAGCTTTGATTAAAACACACCTTCATGACAGGAGACAATAGAAGCAATGCTGATGTCAATTTGAATGTAACGTCTGATTTTGTGTCTGTCTGTCAACCTTATTTGGAGATAATTAATTTTTTAGTGTTTGGAGATCTTTTCTGACATACTTCTTAAACACAATAAAAGCAAATCTATTTTGTAAATTGCAGGGATTAATCCACAAAACATTTGGCTGCATGCTTTATTCCAGGCTTGCTTCTTCACTTTCATGGCTCAAATCTTTCACAGTTGAGGCTTAGGCTTTCCAAAACTTCAATGTGAGTCGGGTCTGTCTTGTCCAAAGACAGTTTTTGGGATCATCCAATTGTGTCCAAGTTACAGAACGTCTAAGGCTCACGCTGATCATAAGCTTGGGGATTACGGGAACACCAGTATCACTGTCCAAAGAGCTGGTTCAAAATCAACATGAAGAAAAACCCAGCTCCAGAATCAACACCTTCAAGCTGCACTTAATTTGCAGGACAAGTCAAAATCCTTATTCAAAAAGATTTATGGTCCAAACTTTGAGCTACCTGCTCACAGTGACAAGAAGACTATATTCTGAAATGGCAAAAGACAAAAGCACTTACAAAGTTTTGGGACATCTTCTGATAGAAAGCCAATAGGTTTATGTGAATGTCCATAATTCAGCAAGGAAGATCAATGAATTAAATAGAACTACGCAAATATGCTGTTGACTGCCAATAGCGAGTAGGTTTTCTGCAAGTTGCAAAAGAGCATTTATCCAAATTTCAGTGGACTCTTAATAAGTAAATATCTGAGCCTGTATATTTAATTTTGACTCAATTGTGGATTATAGTAGATTAACAATAAATCAAAACTAGCGCCCTCTTGCTTTTAAAAATTATTGCATGTGGTAGATAGTAGACATTCAAGATTAATTCATAATCTCGAGGTGCATTTTCCCAAATTATCACCAGTCAGAATTTTAAATACTGCAAACAAGTTCTTGCAACATGACCATTCTTGTTGTGTTGCTTTAATGCACTGGACAAACAGTGGCAGGCCAGAACTGGTATCATATATCTAGTTTGCATGCTCCCAGGTGAAAGAAACATTCAGATTAAACAAGCACACATAGATAGTAGTCCGGTCAGGGACAAAAACAAGTTCACAAGCTTTAAGTCTGCATGAATATGGTGGACATTGAAATGAAAAGCACAGTTGATCACATCAAGTTATGTGCATCCTTCATGAGAAACTATAAAAATATAAAGAAACTATGGAAATGTCTGAAATAAGATAACCAATATTTGGTTTAATACTGAATCTCAGCCACCTGAGAGAACTCTATGTTTGTCGGAAGCATGCTGGCTCTAGATGACCCTGTGTGGATTAGCTGTCCAACCACATGTTTACCTTCCTTCATAATCACTGAGCCTTTTAACCCAGAATTCTCATTTAACCTCCCTGAGCCTGCAAAATGCCACATCAGCATTTCCAGAGGATATAGAGTAAAAGGTCATTTTAAACTGAAATACATGTAATCGGCTGTCAAATGCATCGAGGTAGGGAGTTTTTTGCGTCTCATTTAAAACGGCAGATTTGATGTTTAAAAAAGGAGCACAAATCACTGTTTAAACAGATTCAAAGGGGAAGAAAAGAAATAGTGTAAAACATTTACTATATTTCATTTGTGGAAGGATATTCTCAGACTTTTGTGAAGAACCAGAAAACAGTATATAAACCTGTTTCCAGGAACACAGAAATCATTTGCACAGGCAGACTGTACAATGGGTGTTGCCAGGTAGGTCACTGACCTCGGTGTTTATGTGCTTGGATTAAGCTGTTGCTCCAATGACAAGGAATATATAGCAGTTTTCACAATACATTTCTCTCATTCATCAGGGTGAGATTACTTCTGCTAAAACAGCCGTGACATTTAACTTGATCAAATGATAAATTATGCCTGACTGTGCCTGAATGTGATTTCTACTGTTGTTAGGGACTCGTTCAGGTGTTAATAATGGAAAGCATTGCGTGCTGGAAATCAACTTTAGGTTCTAAAAACCAGGAGCATTGGTACTCCTGGACTGTTCACCTCAGAGAAAGAAACAAACACAACTTGAAATACTCAATGCAGACTTTTATCTCTGGTGGTCTCATGTATTTTATCAGCTATCATAAAGCGATTATGTTTTTTATGCTTCTCTATCTTAGTCTAGGTCGTATACCTCTAAAAGTAGAGATTTTTCTTTCCAATGTGTTTTTGTTTTTGTTCTTTCACTTCACCTACTTTTCTTCCCGCTTGCAAAACGCTAAAATAGCAATTTTGTTTAGTAGTTCAACATCTTTGATCTGGCTGCCAAAATGCCACCATGACCGCTCTAAAATAGAGAACAGTCATTCGAAACAGCCCTGCACTCAGTCAGAGTGACTCCAGAGAGAAACCGTTTTGGGGGGCAGGGCTTTCAAATCAGCAACTCCCGCAGAGCCAATCAAAAGTCAGCATGTGGTGCAGCCAAGCCTGTGTTGCATAACTCCGAGGCAGACAGAGATCAGAGCATGGACTGTCTCGCTCTGCAGACTCAACAGTCTTCACACGCAACACTCCCCAGCCAAAGGTTTTGTGTACACACGCATCGCGTGTGTAGGTGTGTGTGTGTGTGTGTGCGCTAAACTGGGAGTGCTGACTTTGCCCTGATTCCCCTGACTAACTACTAATAGCAATTTAGTTTATTAAAAAAAAAAACAACAGATTATTAAGGTCATCCATTAGTTTTAATTTTTGATGACTGTGTCTAGCACTTTTTTGTTTCTTTTGATTCACTGATGTCAAACGTTTTTTTAGGACCTCCTAAAAGTGTGAAAAGTTAAAGAGAACTTGAAAAATAGGTTTATGATGCTTACTCGCATCAGTGTGAGAAATATTTCTGAGATTCTGACATACAGTGAAGTCATTGTCAAGTTCAAGAAAGCAGCTTGAGATGAGTTTTTGTCCAATTTTAGTGAACCTCAGTTTCCTGTTCTTAGCCGACAGGAGTTACACCCAGTGTGTTGTTCTGCTGCTGCAGTCCATCTTCTTTAGGCTTTCTGGTGCTGGATGTTCAGAGATAATATTTTGCAGTATATTAGTGCTGCATTTTAATCCATACAAGCCAAACTTACTGGAACATAAGAGGTGGTTTGCGTGAAATCAAGTGACATTCACTCCTTTCAAACAAACTTTACTCTTATTATAGTTAACTTAAGAGCTACATAAAACTGCTGTGTAAAGTCTACTCTTGTCTTATATAAGGTCTACAATTCCTAAAACTGATTTACGGAGAATCCTTTCCTAACGAATTGCTACAGTAAAAAACATAACACAGATCATTGTGTTTGATTCTTCACACTCTCATTCACATGATGAGCTATTTTGTCAAAAAAAAAGAATAGATTCTTTGTGATTTATTGATGGTAGAGGTTTACCCATGGATACTGAAATCAAAAATATTATAACTATTTCCCTATTTCCAGGAGTTGATAGAAAATCTGTAGTTTTTGAAGTCAGGCAATCAGGAAGTCGGCAATTATAATAAACATAATTAAATGCTTCATGAAATTCATTTAAATGCTTTTTTTTTTAAATGGTGTGATGGTAAAAATGTATAGAATAATTAAGATATGGAGAAAAGTTTAAACTCTGTATAATTTCTATGAGGAATTTAACCACGAGCCATAGGGAACAACTTGTTTTTCTGGTTGCTGATTGTTCAGGCTGATTGTTTTACACAAAATGACGGAGCAAAGACCACGTCAGGTCTGGAGTGAAAACACAGGAAGCAGTTGGCTGTGCAGAGAAAACAACATATGGAAAAATACAATGGTTGTTCCCTACGGGGCAAGTTTTGCATGGCCAAACAAGGTCGAGGATAAGCTCCCAATTCTTTGTCTCAGAGCCCCATATTAGCCAAGAAAAACATTTATTCTTTGATTATCTGTAAAATAGAAAATTAAAACATATATAAGTGAATGCAAATGTTCTAATGAGTTTCTGCCTTGGAGTCTGATGCGTAAACTAAAGTAGCTGCGATAAATTCCCTAAAATCAAAGGCTTTGTTTAGTGAAAGAAAACATCAACTGCTGAAGTAAAAATGCAAACCAGGACACTTTTTTAGGGTTGTGAGATCAGAGTGCTCACCTAGCTGTAGTTGCTCCATATCTCTGTCATATCCTGTTACCTGAGCCGTCTACTAACAATAGTTTTTCTGGGTGTCACGGAGATTCAAATAAACCAAGGAAAAGGGCTTGAAATCCTTCTAGCTTTTCCTGCTGCTACCTCAGCTGCAGTGTGGGACGCACAAAGCACTATTCAGGTCTGACACTGCATTTTTCAGGAGTTTCCTGAGGGAAATCTGCGTCCTGGCTTACGGACAAAGCAAACACACTCACTCTTTTCTTCGGCTTGTGGGCCTGAAACTCAGAAAGGAAGGATCACCGACCTACTTCACTGTCATTTCCTCTCAGCTGTCAAATCATCGCTCGGTTCTGAGGAATGGGTTGCCTCCCTTGTATAACTGGAAAAAGGCCTCCAGGCCCACGGGGCTCAGCTGTGTGCAGAATCAGAAGATGAAATCACTGATCTTTGTAGGTAAGTAGGTAGCAAAGGAAAAAAAATAGCTATTGTAAACTTGTCAACCTTCAGTCTAGACTTTTTTGACTGTCATGCAACAGCATTCACATCCCTTGACCTTTTTCCCATTTTATGCAACATCCCCAAAGTGGAATGCATTTTATTAGAATCATATGTATTAGATCAAAGGAAAAGGAAAGTACATTATGAAGTAATTGTAAAGTAAAGTAAAGTAACAAAAAAACATGTATTCATCAAATAATATAAAAAAGTGCTGCGTGCATTTTTATTCGTCGCCCTTTCTTTGACAAATAACTTCTGGAGCTAACCACTGAACACAGAAGCAATTTCAGCTTATTAGAGAACATCGCAGGACAGCCTGAAGACAAAGGATGTGTAGAATCTCTAATCATGATGAGGTTATGAGACAGTATTTAAAGTTGTGATTGTGAACAAAGCTCTATTCAGTTGCATCATCCAAAAATCAAACTGGCCATGGCACAACAACAAGCCAAACAAGTCGATGCCCTGCTGATAAGGACAGAATAAATCAGCAAAACAGCCATGATCCCTGTTGTAACTCTGGAGGAGCTGCACTGGAATTATTAGTAGACTATAACACAAATCTGGCCCTGAAGGCCATAAGGAATAATTGCACACATTCAGAGACATATTTTTAAGTGTTTGCATCTAGAAATACATGCCTTTGCTGCTCAAATTAGTTTTTACTCCATTTATTGACTGTTCCTGTAGTAAAAGAATGTGGGGTATGTTGTTCAATAGCTTTGAGTTGGAGGAGAAGAACAATGCAAGTGATACGTCTTTTAAACCGATTTGTTGCAGTCAAAAGATGGTAAGTTTTGAATAACGTACAAACAAGTCCATCCAATGTAGCCGTCTAAAGGTAAACAGGAGGGAGATAAAACTTTCGTCACATTCCTTCTTGCTTGTTTCTTCCATTCCCATAAATGTTTTCCTGGAACTCTTGATCGGTGAGGAGAATAGAGTTATCTTTTTACTAACATTCAGTTACATCATTCAGTCAATGGATTTTTTTTTTCAAAATCAGTGGATCCACATGAATTATACACACCTTCTTTTGAATCATTTTACTAACTTGCATCTATGCTGGCAAACTTTAAGAACAAACTATAAAGACTATAAATGTTTAGTTTGAAACAATATTTACAAACAAAATGTTTAGTAATGTTTAGTGAAATACTCGAGGTTTGTATATTGCAGGTTTGACCTGTGGTATTTCTTTCCAAACATTTTCGGCTGCATCGATGCAACCGAGTTATTTACCTTTGCCTTCCTTTATTTGCTCCTTCTTAGTGGACATCTTGTTCTATTTCAGCTGTGTTGCTGTTCTGTTATCTAACACCAGATTGCTCTGCACTTGATTTGGGCGGGTCTAACTGTTAATGTGTAAAGTACAGAAACTACGAATCCAAACTGGAGTCCTGGAAGAATTTTTTTACATTTTGTTCTAAATTTTAGCACGTTCGAGTCTGTGGTGTCGAACGAACTGACCTATATTCGTGCACATGTTGCATGTTAACCTCCATCTAATCCCTGGCTCACTTAATTTGTTTTTTTGGGTCATGTGAACCATAGCGAACAGATCATTTTTAGTTGACCTTCATTAGGTTAAGTGTGTTGGAAGTGAGCCAATACAATGTAGTGAAATGAAGTGTTTTGTGTTTTGAATCACTGAACGTTTTCCACCAAAAAGGAGGGAGATAAATATTGGGTATTTTTAATTATTTCTTAGATTTTTTTGTGTCCTTTATTAAACTTTAGCAGTAGTTGATGCTTGGCCTGTAGTGACCCTCAGACAACAATAATCTATCTGGAGCAGATGTCAGCTTGTTTCTTGTTGCATCAGACCTTGTCTGGGCAGTTGCACAAAGGACAGACATGCATTTTAATTTGTTTCCTTTTCTTAAAGGTACTGGTATGCTTTGTGTTTGGGCTTAAGCAGAATTAATCTTTTTATATGTTTGCTATGGAGCCATATTGTCTTGATTTTAGTTCTTTAATGCTGATTTCTTTGTTCACTTGTGTGGCTGTACTTCAGTTTGGTGATATATTTTTACTGCAGACTTGAAAAACACACAAGCGACAGTGAAAATTAAGAAGAGATTCCAAGTTGTACACCTGGACAAGAGGGAAAACTAGAGATGCATTGATGGAGCTGTTTATGGGAATGGAAAATCAAGCACTATATTGTGCGTATTTTAATTTACTTCCATTGGGTCTATTACATTCTATTTTATTCTATGAAGCCCAATTTTTGTTTCTCTCCAACTCAATTCAGTGTGTGTCAATTTAGTTCTGTTCATCTCAAGTCATCTTGATTCAGTTAAATTATTATTTTTTTATGTTGTCAAAGCAAAGATTAAAGGTAAAGAAATAACAATAATAAAAAAACACTTCCTGTGTATCAAGAAGGAAATCTGTGTCAAGGTAATGTCTCTAGCAACTGGTGTTACGTAAAATATTTTGTTCTTACAAAATGTACAGCATGTTCACTTAAGGTGTGCCTGATCATTAAAGACACATTAAATTAATTTTGCTTCCTACTAAGGAGACAGCTTTCATGGCTCCATATTTATTGTGGTTGGTGTTTTATATGGACAAGCCAGTTTATTCCAGATATCTTTTGTGCTTCTTTGCAATGAGCTCAAATGTAGTTTGCAATCTGATGGAGTTTATGAGTAAAAACAATAATTTATCACCCAACATTGTAACCTTCAATAACGCAAATTTATGTAAGCAAGAAAAACATGTTCACACTGGAGCGTGGTTTATTTAGTTCTCATATAGGGAGAACTTCTCAGGCTGTTTTTAATTGGAGAAAGCTAAAGTTAGCTTTCATTTCATGCTGCAGGACATTTTCAGTGAATTTACTGTGGTAGCTGCATTAAAAACTGTCACGTAAAAAGCTGAAACATTACGATTTAATTTGAGAGAAAATCCACGAAGAGTTTTTTTATTTCTCTTTAAATTACTTTACTGGATGAGGAGAGTAAAACAACAGATGCTAACATATGACACCCCACTATCAAAGTTTGAAAGCGCTAAACACACTGACAGGCATTCCATTTATATACCCGTAAAACCAGTCAATGAAAACAGCTCCTGAACCGAAAGAAAGGCATTTAATGAGCCTCGAATCCCGGGTGTGTGGAGTGGAGGATTTGTTTGCAGCTTAGATCTCAGTCTCACCGAAGCTGCAATTTCTAATCCACTTTAAAGCCGTTTTACAATCCACCAAATAACTAATCTGAAATACGATTTAGAATCAAACAAACACACAAAGCTGCAGGGAAGAAATCCTCATGAGAACTACTTCTCTGGGAGCTTCATTTTGATGAATTGCCCTAGAAAACAAGTGCGTTCACAGTGTGCACAAACAGAGAATTGTCATCTTTGACGAAAATGACAGTGCGTGTTACCAGTTCTGTTCATGTAGGAGAGCTTTCATAACACAACAGTGGAGGTCATTGTTTACACTGGTTGAGGCAGCATCATTGGGATGTGCCACTGATGTCAATTGGGGCAAAACAGTCTAAATGCTTAGGCAAAAGTGAGTCACAGACTAATAAATGTTATAATAGCGCTTTGTTCCGAGAAACAGTTTAGAAAAGGGACCAATGAAAAAGCTTAAGGAAATGCTTTGAAAATTTCTGAGATTCTATTGCAGAAGCACTGTGGGAAACTAAACAGAACCGATTTTAGACCACAAATGAACTAATTTCATTCAGAGAATTTAAATAAAACAACTTGTCATGTTAATCTTTCTACTGTTTGGAATGGCCCTGCAACCTTGTTTGCTTCAAGACACAGTGTCCTCATTGAAAAGTGTTAAATGCTAGAATTGATAATATCATTGTTGGAATATTTACCAAATCGACCTCCAAACAACAAGCTGAACTTCAAACCAGCTGGACTACGACAGCAGGAGACCACACTGGGTGCACCTTCATTAAAACAAGAACAACAAGGCGAGACTGCAATTCACACAGGGTCAACAAAACTGGACACTTACATAATGGAAAAAACATTGCCTGGTATTATCAGCTCCAAGCTGTACAATTGATAAAATAAAAGATTCAACTACAAAAACTAAAATAAAACATAAAAGCAAAGAACCATCCTGCCTTCTATTGAGGTTCAGACAAGTGTATAAAAATGTATTTCCTTAGGACCAACTGAACTTCATTAAAAAGCCGCAACTTAAATGAGCATTTTTGATGACGATGTCCATTTGTTTAGTAGTACAATGAACCAATCTTCTGATGGCTACAATGAGTATGGTACACCATATCATCCATCCATCCATCCATTTTCTTCCGCTTATCCGGGGTCGAGTCGCGGGGGCAGCAGCTTCAGAAGGGAGGCCCAGACTTCCCTCCCCAGCCACGTCTTCCAGTTCCTCCAGGAACCCCAAGGCGTTCCCAGGCCAGCCGAGAGACATAGTCCCTCCAGCGTGTCCTGGGTCTTCCCCTCCTCCCGGTGGGACCTGAACTCCTCACCAGGGAGGCGTCCAGGAGGCATCCTGACCAGATGCCTGAGCCTCAACTGGCTCCTCTCGACGTGGAGGAGCAGCGGCTCTACTTTGAGTCCCTCCCAGATGACCGAGCTTCTCACCCTATCTCTAAGGGAGAGCCCAGCCACCCTGCAGAGGAAACCCATTTCGGCTGCTTGTATCCGTGATCTCATTCTTTCGGTCATGACCTAAAGCTCATGACCATAGATGAGGGTGGGAACGTAGATCGACCGGTAAATCGAGAGTTAAACATTTCCAACACAGAAATTTATGCCAGTGAATTTTTGCCATGCAGAAGATTTTCCCTGTTGTGCTACTGACATTCTAATTTATAGAGTAAATCAAGTCGATCTAAATTGCTAACCCACCTTACTTCTCCGTTTGGGATGCAGAGATACGTTTAATATATTACAACTGTTATACCTGATACCCAAATAAACACAGCATAAAATCAGTCTGTCTTGCTGTGTTTTCATTTCATTTCCCCTCAGGAGGTTTCAGGAATCAGACTGTGGGAGAAAAAAACAAGGAAAGAAAACACTGTTGGTCTGATATGTCTTTAGAAAAAAAACAAAAAAAACAGTGTTATTATTGCTTCATCTTTTCCAAAACAAAATCGTTCTGTAACAGTATATTCAGTGTGATGCCACACCTGATGAATGAAAATGCATCAGGTGTGGTTTAAACTTTACCTTTAATAACAAAGTTACCTCATTTTTAAAATGAAATCAGTAATACTTTTAGAACAAATTTATAACAGTAATGATTTATTTGTTAATGTCAAGATGTCATAAAGACATTTTGAATAATGTCAACTTTGTTTTAAAGGTGTCATAATTTACAGAGTTACACTTTATGACAGTCATAAATATTCATGAAGGCTTATTCATGCTCATGACAGGTGTTATGTCATGCTTATTAAAGTGTCATGACAGTCTTATTCACCCCCTTCAAATAAAGTGTTACCATCATTTCTTTGCTCATTTGGCTTTTTGTCTTTGAACGTGATACTGCTGAGAGATTCAGTGACGACCTATATTTGAGTTGTCTGGTGGAGGCCACCATATCCATATTAATGAATAATGTAGAGGTTTATCAAAGATTTCATCCTGACATGCTCTCCAACAAGGGGCGCAGGGTGTGTGAAAGGTCATCACAGCCTTCTCAACAATACTTCAAATTGGGTTTGAGCTACTTTTCCATAATTAACCATTTGATTTTCAATCTGTCTACCTTGGGGGTTTGTTCCTGAAAACACTTCACCTGTTCAGGTGAGTAAACTCCACACATTTATGTTTATAATGACAACATGGAAAAGTTGTTTCTCTTGAATGCAACAGTGTTGTTGAAACAAACAAAGAGTTGAGAAAAGCAAAGACACTGTTCCTTCACCAAAGACCAACTCATCCATGCACACTTGGTTTGATCTCAACTTGTGATAATGTAAAACTGTTGTTGAATTCATTATCATTCCCCATACAGACCTCATGCTGTCTCTCTGGAGCAGCACTCAGAAGGAGACTCCTTCAGGCGCCTCTCTATATTTAGACAGCTGCACACATCATCCTGCTCTTAGCTATACTTTAGGGTTATAATAGATTAAATAAACCCAAATCCTATTGCATAACATGAGCATAAGAGTAAACACAATTTGAAGCAAGCTTTATTTATAATAACTCTAATGCAGTAATAATCTTTCAGTGAGCATTAAAGGAATTACAGTGGGTTTTCTTTATTGCCAAACCTTAGTTTTACCAGCACACTTTGGAACAATAGCCACCAGGCACTGCATGCAAGTAGACTTTGACCAGCTTTTCTGTTGAAAGAAGCTGTGCCAGGACTCCTGGTGACACACATCTGTGCTGAGTTGGATTTCTATGGCTGACCAGGGCATGACCCATTTTCTTCTCTTTTACCTCTTTGTTTATCAGTTAAACCCCTGGGAAAGACTGTAGACTAAATCCCCATCCAAATAGCGATGTACCATACAACAGCTACCACCTCCTCCGCTTTCAGTACATGAAAGTACAAACCAGTCCCAGAGGCTCAAGAACTTCTATTCTGGGTTTATGTCATGAGCAGGGGAGGAATTTTTTCATCAGATTTTGTCTGCTGATTATGGGTTTCCCTCTGCAGCTGTTGCTATAGAGACGAAAGCAAGCTCTGACACAAACACTGCAGACGGAGGTGACGTGAGAAGTGAAAGGAAACAAGGACTCATCCCAGTTGTACATAAGATTCTCTCAATACCTCGCCCTGGGAAGGATGTTGCATTTTGGTGTCTCACGCTGAAACTGGGTGTGGACGAAGCTGGAGAAGAAATAAAACACAAGGGTGTGTGTTTGTTCCAGGATAACGCTTTTTCCCCTGGTGTGTTTGCCTCACCTTTTTTTCCCCTCTTAGGAGTGGAGATGAAAAACTACATATGTTTAACCCAAAAATGATCAAAGGCAAAAGCACCAATTAGACCTGGTTCTGAAGATGACTGTTACTTACAGCTTGCGCAAACACCCATTTCACTTTCTAAAAAATAAACATATTCCCATAATTCACAAGCATAAGAACAAACAGAATCGTTAGATCCTGCCAGGACTAATAACTTGATGAATCAGTAATCCTCATCTATCCTTTGAAAGTAAATCTTTGTGATTTAATATATCAGCATTTGCTATTCAAACATTCTTGCAACTTCAGAGTATACAGCGTTTTGTGATTGGTTACTTCTAAACAGTAGAAAACATGAATACTTCAAACATGCTGATGATTAGACGGAATGCAAATAAACTAGCACATGTCCAGACTTTGTGACATGCTTACAACATTTTTTTGCTGAAATAACATTAGATCAGAGTTTTTGTTTGATTTGATGTTATTTTAAACAAATAATATCTTAATTTTTTCTGAACTTGTTTACAAGAACTGACAATGATTTTCTATAAAATACATGGAACTACATGGTATAAATGCTGATGAGATGGCAAAATCTAAAAAAAATAATTTTCACCTTTTTTGTGCTGACTAACAATATGTGTGTTGAAGATCTAAAATCCTTTTTTTTCTTTTCCACAGTTCCCAGCATGATGACTTAGCAGAAGCGTAGTAAAGTGGGTATTAAATTGATATTCACACACAGTCACAAACTTTCATGCACTTCTTTCATCTGTAAGCATATTTAATGGGCACACTATTCTGAAGTAATTACAGTCTTAATCATGCAAAATGAATTGTAATGACTAGCATCAATGTAATTTGAATCTATAAATCTACTAAGTTACCAATCAATTCACTGTCTTATCCATGCCTCAGTTGCTCTCTCTAAACATCTATGCAATTTGTTTGTGTAAATTTGTTTCAGCACATTAGCAGTTTGATAAGCAAATGGTTCTTTAATCACAATGTTTATATGCTGATTGGATCCCATAATTAGTTTTCATCCTGCAGCTGGTGTAATAACAAGGAGTGACCTGCAAGCAAGTATGAAACGTTAAAGCTCATAGCAGTCTTGCATTGAAAAAATTTAAATAATGTCCTGGTTTACAAAATGAGAACAGAAATTGGTTCCAAACAAAGGAAAATGGAATTTTATTACACAAAGTAACAATATCTGCAGTGATCACTTTAGTTATGCAACAGACACGCTTGTCAAAGTGCATGGCCTTGAGCAGGTTTTGTCCTGTGTGTTTGTGTGTGTGGAGTGTCTGAGTGCAAACAGATGGTAAAGCAAACACGCCAGGATGATCTCTAGCCCTAAACACACAATGGGATAATTTGGCTGGAGAAAATATAGGTTTTGAAGTTAGGCTGGAGTTAAAAGTGATTTCAGATTTGGAGGAAGAGGTGGAAAATGGCACCAAAACAAACTGAACGACAGACTGTTAGGTGACTGCTAAGTGGTCGGCTTCCAGAAAATGTTAATTTTTTTTAATTCTGTTTTCCATCGCATACTCATTGTTGATGCTAAAAGTGGTTTTAATGAAGTAGTGCAATGTGAGGAATTAGTAAGGCAGCAGAGAAATTGAAACAGGAAACTAGTACACAATTCAAATTATGAAAATTGCTGTGCAATACCAAAACAATAACAAAGAAAAACAGTAAAACTGCCAGGAAAAATAAAGAGAATAAATATTAATGCATAAAGAGCAAGTAGAAAATACTAACGGCCATACTAAATAACCACAAGGAGTCATGTACAGGGATGCTAGGACAGATCCTTGAGGATGAAATATTTCCAATTGCAATAGTGAAAAATCTTCCCAATTAAGAAGATATAACCTCTGAGGATGAAAAGCCTTTATTACAACATTGGAGCATAATAGTCTGATAAATTGCATTTATGGATGCACCAACATCTAAGAAAACCTAAACAGCATGCTTGATTCTTTCTCCAGAGAGCAGCATGTCATTTTATAAAACAAAGTTGGTACAATAGGCCCTGAAATCTTATAAATAAATATAAATAATGAATGAAATACGAAAAATAACTTCCCTCATGAGAAACTGTTTAGATAGATTTCCTGGAAAACAAAACCAAATTATTTTGTGTAAGATGCAATTATTTCTCAAACCTTCCTGGGAACCTACTTAATATTGTCTGCTATTTTTCACCGACTTGACCCATTTTTTATCTATACAACAGCAGAAAACAGCATGAGTCATTTCATGGCGCTTTATCAGGCAGAGATCTGGCGATTATAAAGCACCAAAATCAAAAGCTTTTCTTTGAGCAAATTCCCAGCGACAGTACTGAGGATAAAATCAGACAGACCACCTGCTGTGAATCCACTTGTTTTACACATGAGACACCACATGGCCTCCGCCTCAAAATGATGCACAGCGACAGCCCAACAAGTGCTGGTGGTAAACACAGTCAGAGCACTGTCTTCGAGAAAAAGTGGGCTCATGCTGGCCCGGCTCGGCAGCATGTATTTAAAGTCTTGCGGAGGCAGCTTTGCAAGCACAAGAACAAAATGTGACTTGTTGACCTGCGTATTCAAGAGCACGTTCCCCAAGCACGTCTAACGTTGTTTAAAGTGTTCCCGGGGCTTGTCACTGGTGGTGTGTTGTCAGCGCCATCTGGCTCTGTTTACCCTGTTCGGCTCTGCTGGCTGATATTCAGGATCTGGTGCTCAGTTTGTCCTTTGCTACACTGTGTATCCATAGCTCTGTCAGTTATTTTGTCTCTGTTATGCAGATTCAGGAATCAGTATTTACTCTATGATGAAATACCAGAAAACCTGAATCATCGGCATGCCTCGTCATAGTTTAGGCAAAACAGTACTGAACCGCAAAGTACAACTGTAGCTAAGTAACAGTGGCCACAGTAGAAACTGTGACTGAGAGAATGAGGCTGGATCAGTCGTTATCATACCGCCTCTGTTGGTGCGCAGGGACGGGCTGAGCTGCTTTCAGCATGAGTCATATATACCCTGATTACCAACTGCACCACATTACTCTATGGTAACTGTATACACACACAAGGTGGCCGGAGGTGACAGTGCAAATAGAAGGCGGCACCTTTGTTTACCACAAAAGAGTACAAGGCGGACGACCTCCAAGAAAATGGCTCCCTTCCTGTGAGCGGAGCACCCGGCTATCATATCACTTCTGCATCCTGAGATAGAGGCTCCCCGGATCCTTATTTCTTCACTGATCTCTGCTTCAAAACCCCACCCACTTCTCCTGCATGTGTGTTTTTAAGTGTTTTTATTCTCACCTCTCCTATTTGGATTTCGTGCTTATTCTTTAGACACATTGCTTTCTGCTACTCCGATTTTGTTTGTAGCGTTTACATCTTTAACATTACTCAACGTAACACCTTTCCAAATTTATTATGAATATTTTATTCCTTCTCTTTTATTGATTTGACTTATGCCCTCTGCTAGTGCAGACCTATTTTGAAAGAGAGAAAAAAATGCACCAAAGGGAACCTTAACCCTTAAAATGATAAAGGTATTGCATTTCTTTTTGCCATAATGTGACGAGATACATTTATTAATCTCAAAATGTAACAGATACGTTTTTATTTTATTGACCAGATGAGTTGCCGTGGAGGCATAATTTTGTTTTTCATATGCCATTTAGTGGCAAACTGGGCTATAACTCAGCACTCATTTTATACAATCTAGAATTGAACAGCATGAAAGTTGCCTCAACCAGCTGTTGGAGAATCTGCTATCATTATGTTCAGAGAATGCTCAAACCTGCTCAGTGGCTTTTCTATTTATAGCAAAATATTAAAAGCCCCTTTCATCCACAATACTTAGAACTTAGCACTTCATTTTACTCCTTTGTAGCGGATGAAAGATGCTTAAGGGGAATCAAGGAATGTCCTGAGGGAAATTGCAGACCTCCATCTGTGGAATGTTTTACCTATTTCAGAAAACTGTGTCAAGATTAAGACTGATTTATTTAGGTTTAAACAAAGAAGAAGGCCCCACAAAAGGCTTTCCACTATGGAGAGGTTTAATTGTATAATGACCCAACAAATTAGCTTTCAACTGATTAGTGTTGGTGTTTGCATTTTTCAGATTTTAATATATACATCTTTTCAAAAATTCAACAATCGGAAATAGAAAAAAACTTTTGGTCATTAACAGAAACTTGAGATCAGATAATGGATGATATGTCAGGTTTCAGTGTTTCAGTTTTATGATGATCAAACTGGCAAAACAGAAACTACTACATTGTTAACAGAGAGTCAACATGTAAACACACACACCTCTAACTGTTGAAAGTAACACTGGAAGCCGTTTTTTAACATTTATTTTCTTAATAAAACGTGCCAACATTTTGAGAACATTACACTTCCTAAAGCACATCTTAAATTGCTAAAATGTTAGAAGAAAAATAATGTTTATTTGAGCTTTAAGAAGAGAAAACTACTCTGATGGTAAAACATTTTCAACCCATATAAGGCTTTTGTTGGAAGGGTCCAAAATCAGCCTTTGTCGTAGAAAATCTAAATGAGTCAGATTGTAGACACTCTGATATTTCTAATGAGCTGAAGAACGTCATCAAAGTTTCTTCTTCTCACAACCTACTCCACAAGCTGCATAGCAACCTCCTCCGTTTCAGAGTTATGTAAAAAAATAGTTTTCTCCAAAAACAAATGCACTTCCTGTTTTTAAAGAATGTTGCTGTTTTCCTGTTGTCAAGGAGATAAACCAAATATTAGTCATATTCCTGTATCTCACTCATATTTACAAAACAGAAACAGTATGAAAAAGTAAATAAAATAAGTAAATAATTTTGGTGTTTCTGATTACCTCATCCAATAAGTTCCATTCATCCAATTTCCATAGTATGGACTGGTGACAGGGTTTGGATTGAAATCTATCCCTACGTTCATGTGAAGATGGAAAGAATGAAAGAATATATTGTTTTAACTGTTTATAGTATTTAGAATCCTGGAGCGTCATGAATAATTTTGAAAAAGAAATCATTAGCAATGTTTTTTTTTTTTTTTCATTTTTCCATAGCAACCACACAGGATAGATTATTTAGCTTAACATCTGCAGCATTGCTACGGAAGAGAAAACATCCGTCATGCGAAATTCACTGCTGAATGACATTGAAGAGTCAGTTAGTGTGAATGTTATATAAATACTTCAGCTTGTATGTGGGCCTACACTAATAAGGTAAAATGCCATTGATTACAAAACTTCTTTACATATTTACCACTTATCCACATCTGCAACTGCAGCACCACCTCATGACCAGACTGGATCAGTCTTAAAGTCTGATACATGATGTCACGGTTTTAGCACTCACCTAATTATCCAGGTCAGTTGATGACAGCATGTACTCTGTGAACATTTTGTTGAGGAATATTGCATCATTTTAACAAAGCAAGATATTGTGTCAATAAAGCCTCACTGGAGAAGTCTAGGAACATTGACCTCCAGCACAGAGTGCATTTACAAAAGCGGGTAAATAATGGACCCATCAGTTCCAACCTTCAGGCAAAACACAAACAGTGGGGCCTAAAAGCGACTCACTTGATTAGAGGTGCCAATAACATGGTTTTAATGATGTTAGATCTTAAGGCAACAGGTCTTTAATTACTGAAGTCAGAGGTACGCTGTTATTGTGTTAAATAGGAGTGTATTTTTTTTTAAACACACTTGACTTGTGAAAGAATCCCACGGGAGAAAAGCACACATGGTTAAACTCTGTTTCGCAAATCAGTTTGAAGAGACTCAAGTCAAACATGAGTCACAGCAATAAAATGCAATAAAATCAAAGATGGCTTGCAGTTGCCTGCTGAGAGAGGCAACTTTTTCCCTCAACAAGCTTCCTCCAGACTGTTCCACCAGACAAAACATCTTGGAAACCATTTAATCTCAGAAGACAATTTGAAAGCTCGAGCTGATGACAACCCAGGGAGCTCAGCAGCTGCTTTCAATCTGCATCCTGTTTACTTTCTCTTTGTATCCGATATCTGCCGATGGAGGCTTCAGGGAAACACCTACCACTCTGCCCCCTGGGGAGAGCGCGGTCACAGTGGGAATGGTCAACAGCACACCTATTGTGAGAGTGGCTCTAGCCTGACCTTATAAGGACATGCTCATTTCGCCTCCACACCCTGAAGTGAAAGGATAAGAAAGACACACAGAGGGATAGAGGAAAAGATACGGACAAAAACAGTCCAGATGAAATTGTTAAAGAAAAGAGGGATGTAACAAAAAAAGGGTTAGTAAATGCAGCCAACCCGGGAGTCACATGGTGGATAGACATACAGAGGAAACCCCCCTCAGTCTGAGTCACCATCAGGAAGGGAGCCAGACAGCCTTTCCAGCTAAAATCCTCCACTGCCCCTCCCCTGTACTCTTAAATCTATTCTGGTCGTCTGGGCGATGAAAGGTTCAAATGTTTAGTTCATTTAGCAGAGAGGTGAGCGGCTGATGGACACGTTTGTTTGCAACAGCAATTTTGCTGTCAGTCATGACGCCTGGGTGCAAACTGGGATTTTTCTCCTCTATTGAAACACTTCAAGTTTTACTCGTAAGCTGCTTGTTGTTTTTAGCAGCGGCACGTGGTTACTATGGCGACAGTCAGTTTATAGAAACAGGGTAAAAAAAAGGAAATGACGCAAACAAGTACCTCAGAAACGAGATGTGCCTTTCTAAACTGACAACGGACGTAAATGACAAAGAGAAAAGAATAAATAAAAGCTAGTGTGGGAGCTGTCTGTCTTTCCTTTTCATCAAATGCATCAAAAGTTATTTTGCAGGAAATGACTTGATCAGTGCAAGACAAGGATCCCCTTTAATCCGGTTCAGACTGGAATAAAAAGTGCCGTACCCTGCCCTCCTCCTCCTCCTCCTCACATTGACCAAACTCGGTAGAAAAACAAAAGCCATGCAAAATGATTTGTTGTTGAAGATGTCATGCCACCCTGTCGTCACTGTGGTTAAGCCAGAAGCGCAGCTTCTAAACTGGATGCATTATGTCATGTATGCTGTGTCTATACTCGGCGCTTAAAGCAACACAATTGGGTCGCTAACGACTGTTGATGCAGATGTTGTGGTACAAGAGTCTCATTCATGAGCTCGCTCCACACTCTGCTCACACCCAAAGCGACCCTTTTCATCAGTATGTAAGGTGAGGCAGTCAACCTAAATACACTACAAGAATGTTAAACAGTTCATTTAAGTTTGTACACCTTTAGGCCTGAGGGGAAATTTACACTCCTGCTCCAAAAACACCCAACCCACAAAATGAGCTTTGATGTTTGTTTACTTTGAAGCACAAACGTGAATGTCATTTCACAAAGCTCTAAAAATAAAGTCCTATAAATATAGATTACCAGTTTAAAAGCTTTATAATTGTAAATATAAAGGTAAGACTGAGTGTTGGCCTGGTGACCCGTCTGCAGAACCTCGCCCAATGACCACTGAAGACAGGCTTCTGTTTCCCTGGGACCGTGCAAGAGTAAGTGGGTACAGACGATGGATGGACGGAAGATTTATACATCAAATTTTTCCATCTGCAGCATAGCCTGTTTCAATTTTATTTTTAGGAGGTCAAGGGGGGGAAATAAGCATTTGTTGAAGGAGGGTTTGGGTTTATATATTTTTTTTTTCTCCCAGTAATGACTTCACCTCAACAGTATGGCTGTGTTTTACCACTGGCATCAATGTTTCCTCCATTATCTGAATCAGCCAATTATGACATTCAAGCAGTTCTATTTTCGGGTTCCCGTTTCCACCAATTCACCAACTTGCTAACATTCATGTGTTTGTGTGGATGTTTATATGGAAAAAAGGGGGTGGGGGGAGTATTATACAATCATAGAGAATGATGGGTTTTCATGCCCTATATTCCGGTTTGCCACTGTGGCACAAACACCAGGTTTGACCCAATGCTTGCAGTCTAGATTCTGGTTGCTGGTTGCAGCTGCCAGGGCGTTTTAGAGACAAACCATGGCTGGAAATGTAGGTCAAACTCAACACCTTGTAAATGAAAGAACAGGATTCGTTAAAAGTGGTATGGGCCCTTGTAGGAGTTAAGATATTTTTTAAAAATGCTCGGGTGTACTTAATGTGATGGGGAAAAAAAACAACAAACCATTACCGTTTAATGTTGATGACTTGACATTAATCAGTGCCAGTAAGTGCCTAATAGTTTGCAGTCTAAATGTTTGCTAGACTTGTAAATTAAAGCTCTGGCACATTAAAATATTTATACGTGCCCAAGAATTTTCACACCCTTGGCAAATTTGGATCCAAAGTTATCTATGTGTTAACCCAATGAGTTTGTTTCAGATCGGAAATGACACGCATCTCCAAAAGGTGCAAAGGAAATCTGTTTTTGTACAATATGGGGAAATTTCTTCACTCCCTTCCCCGTACACAAGCAAACGTTTGTCATAATTAAAGACGAGCTTTTTGCATGTTTCCAGTGATATTTTTGAGAATTAATCTTTTTCAAAGAGGTGTGCATATTTGAAGCTGAAAAGGCCTCCTCAGATTTATCCTAATTTGTGGCTGGTTTCCCAAATTCTCTGTTGAACTAAAGTTATGACTTAATCTGCCCGACATTCAATGCTTCCAGTCAGACAAAAATATCTTAACTAAATGAAAAAGCCTTTCCTTTCAGAGGAAAGAACAAAAAATAAAGAAAAATACTAAAAATAAATGCAAACAAATTAGTTGATTACTACTAATAATACAGCTTGTTTCAGGTGACATTTCTTTAGTACACAGGTGAAAAATACATGCTGAAAGATTGATTGATTTATTTTCCAGGTTTCTCATTGTGTAAATTGAGGTACCTTTTAACAATCTGACCAATGTTCTCTGTGAAACTCACTGTACCCAAGTGTATGTTTGACACGACAACATGGCCAGTTGAATCATCTTGACAGATGGCTACTGGCAGACAGAACTGGAGCTGGACCAGGCCCAATCCTGTTAACAGAGCTTTGCATGACTGAATGAATGCTTAAATGCTGCAACACACAGACATGTTCCACCATGCACACAAACAATCTTTTATTTGAAAATTGATTTGCATACAAAAATATTTTTCTGATTAAGTTTAGCAGCACATCTTTTTCATTTGAAGAATAAAATAAATAAATAAATAAAAATAGACATCTGAGAATGACCGTGTTACGCCAGTCAAACCTCAAAAGGTCAGACATATCAGAGGCAAAATGACCAGTAGTCGTTCTTTGCAGATGCTTTTTTTATGAAGAAGTGAGAAGCTGGAATTGTGGGTACTTTTGTGTGATTTCATCTTAGCAATTCTACAGGCTTTAAACATCTGACAGCATTAGGAATTATTTTTGAATAATAAAACATCTAGAATGATTCTATTTCTTTTCATGTCGTTACAGCTGGCTTTAGAAGACCCAAACTGAAGCAAGACTAAAAATTCAGATAGCTCAGGGAAGATTAAATCAGAATTAAAAAGAAAAACACCTGCAACCCATGATAAGCCAGTGCAGACTACAGGTTGATACTAAAGTTTATTATTTATTAGCCAAACATCTTTTGGATTGTTTGGGCTTAAAATGTCACTGTTTGCCACAACCTTTAAGCAGCACTTCTAGTTATCAATGTATTTATATTTTTTTATCTAAAGGATATTTGAGTCTGCCCTTTTCTGTCCACACTGGCTCCTAAGACTTGCACACAAAACTTTCTTTTGTTGTGAAAACCTTTTGCGATTCAATTTTTAAACCTTGTGTTTAAATGTATCCAAATATTCATATAATTCAAGATGAACAAGTCTGTGAGGATTTGAGGCACAACAAGGCTGTGCTTCATCTGCCTCTGAGAGCTAAATCCCTTAAGACACAAAAATGTTTAGTATGAGCCAGAAGCTCTCTCTTCTGAAAGATTTTATGCCCTTATTTGTAGTTCAATGTTGTGAGTGATTTTTTTTTACCAGACAGGACAATATAAGCTGGTTGCAAAAGAGTAAAATATGAGAAATATAAATTAAAACCAAAAAAGAAGTTAGGGTTTTATGTTGACCAGAAAAGTCAAAGCTTTGTAGAGAAGAATTGACAATAGCTGGGCTCATTGGAAGTGAACCTCAAAGTATATTTACAGTAGAGATGAAGAAATGCTGATGTATATCAAAGCAGCATGTTCACTTCCGTCCTTTATCATCCAGATGAAAAGGCCTTTGAACTAGACATCTGTTCAGCATCTCTGTCGTTTTTTCTGCAGAAAACCAGCAATATTTCAGATGATGAATCTCTTGTTGAGAATTTGTTTAGTACTCCTCTTTAGGTAAATGGAAAACGCAGCTGTTTAGAGCCCCTCCTTTTATCTTACTCAGCAGGACTCTGCACAAAACAAACAGCTACCAAGATGTATGTGAGCGGGAGAGGAGGAAATCTGTTGTTCATTAGTAGCCATTTTATTTAGGGGAAGAGAGGCATAAGCTATTATTAGAAAAATATGCCTGGGGAAATAACAGCAATAGCTTTTAGAAGAATTGGTGTAAACAGGACATATCCAACAACATGACCTAAATGTTTCCATTATATTAATGTTTGGTTTTTGTTTTTTTTCCTTGTACATGACTGTACTTAGTTCTTCCACACGGGTTTCTGTTGCCCACTATTGTTGAGGAAAAGTCTTAGAATAGTTTGCTGTTGTGAACACCATGTCAACACTAGACACCACTCATTGTTTAATTCCTCTGTGAATAAGTTTTGGAGAATATTCTTGCCTCCCTTATCAAACTCCAAACCATTCATTGTGCATTTTGGCAAGATACAATTGTGTTTTCATGCCTTTTCATTATTGTTCCAATGCCATAAATGGGTAAGTTTATGGAGTATGAGGATTGCATATCTTGAAGAAATGGATGTTAATGCGCTGAAAACAGACAAAGTTCAAGAAAAGAGACAGGTGTGGAAAAAGTCCAAACCTGAGCAAAGTGGACATTACCCAGAAAAGGTGGCAATAGAAAATGTCTGGTATTGCTTCATACATGTCAAAGTTTGCCTCTGATCAGGGCAGCTTTAAATCGGTGATTGACAACTTCAGCTTCAAGTTAGCAGCCAGAGGTTTCCTTCATTGTGTCCCTCCACATTTGTATCCTGTGAAATAGCAAGTCAGGGATTAGTAAAGAAGACAAATAAAACAAGTATTGCAGGTATATTTGTATTTAGGAACTGGGATATGTCCTATCACTTGCAGAGTCAGAGATTTTGTTAAAACATTTCTATGTTATGAAATGTTTTAGCTTAGCTGTCAAAAAGGTCTGAGGTACTTCAATCACAAAAATGTTAAATTGCTCTTTTAATATGGCATAAGTTCAAAATTTAAACAACGTGAAGTTTCGTAGCTCTCATAAAATTTCACAGATAAAAAGTTACATTTATATTTGTTTATTGTGGAAGATTATGTGTCTTCAAAACAATTAAGTGTTTTACACATTTATTATCGGTGGCAATACATTCTGGAGTGTGTTGTACTGGCCTGGGTGTCAACACAATTTAAAGTAGTTTCTACAGTGAAAACGCAGTAGTCACTACCAACACCACTAGTACACAGAGAGCAGAATATACTTTTGTCCAGATTACAATTTTAGTCAAGTACAAACTTATCATTGATATTTTTACAGACTAAAAACTGCATAAAGATCATCTACAGCTTCTATGAAAAAGTTGTGAAATATCGGTCATATATTATTTCAAGGTCAAGACTGATAGAGTTTGATAGCTAGATTTAGTAATTATGAGTTTACTGAAGCAAAACATCAGAAAATAGGTCAAAGGAAAATGAGCTTAGCATCACAGGTCTGTGGTTCAGGAAGCTGTAAAGCTGCTTGAAAGAGGATGGTAATTTGGCAGATTTACTAACGTGACGTGGACGATGAAAGGAAGGCGCAGAGGGAAAGAGGAGGGTAGAGATAGGCCAAAAGCAAGCAGACTGGAGAAGAGAGAAATAGAGAGAGGGGCTGGTTTCAGCACCAGCAAGTCATCTATCTTTGGCTGTGCTCGCGCCCCAGCTGCTGCTGGTTCAAAGTACGGTCACTGGCAGAGAACCAGCCAAAAGGCTGCGGAAAAAAAACACTCTCACAGCTACTTCACATGCAGAGGGAAGTGAAAAAGAAACAGAATGTCTTTGGCGCAAATCAGAGTCTCAGACTCAAGTCCAGTGTCACATACTTTGGACTTCAAACTGCCACATCAAACTCAAATTAAAGTGTTGAACGGAGGAAGTGCGCCGCTAATGTTTATTTTGCCAGCAAAACGACATTCGCAAAAACAAGCTAATTACAACAAAGACCGGAGTAAGAAATGCCACTCTGAGAAATATGTTTTTAATTGTGTGAGGAATAAGTTACAGCCTATCAATCAAATCTGCAGCAAATGCCAAATAACTGGGAAAAAGTGTGAATGCGTGAGTGACGCTTAATTGCACAACTTAGCATCATTTTCCAGTTTCTACAGATCTATCTAAATCAATCATCTTTGGTCTCATGCTAACCTATCTGGGATGCTGTTTGTCCAAAATAGACAAATGTACAGGTTTGCATTTGAAAGCGTACGGTTTGAATTTACATAGGATTTTGTTTAATACACAACCGGTGAGCGTTTACAGAATGTGAAGTGCCTGTTCGACTATCCATGTGACCTCTGAAGGTGTGCAGAGAGCCATGTGAGCTGAACAGTACACATACATTTATCCAAGTGTGGTAAATACCTTGTAAGGACTTATAAACTCTTAGACCCTGAACGTGACTGCACCCGTGTGGCTGCTGGCATTGTTTGTCATCTCAGTGTCTAATGGTCTTCTGTTTAGCTCCTTGGAGACTGTTGAGGTGAGGAAAGTTAGACGTGAGGAACAGGCTAATGCTAGGGTGTGGCAGTCAGCAGATGAAGACTGATGAGGGTGGATTGAGCCAAGAAGAGACATGATATTGGAGTTCTGCTGTGGGTGTGAGACCTGCTTCCTGCAGCAGCCATTTTAAGCTTGATTAATAGCTGAGGTCCACAGAAGCAAAGCCGTGGCTGTTAATTATATCCAAATAACGTCATGAGCGAGTTGTGTACCATTCCCTTTGTTTAGCTCTCCCTGAAGAGGGGAAAGTGCATTGGAGACACTTAACTACTACAATTGTGCATAAATACATTGCTATTCATATTTTTCAACCCATAAAATAAGACAAGGTTAAAATTTACTTTAATAAGAGCTGAAATTGTGCAACATGATTTAGAGCCTTGCAAAAGGGCTCATCTCTTTTTATTTATTTATTGTTATTATTTTGACACATTATCATCACAAATTACAAATTACATTTTATTATTGGGATTGTATACCAACATAAAGCTGAAATGTTGAATCTAGTTTGAGACTCAAAGTTGGGTTTCAATCAGGCCGCAAAAATAAAAACTTCAGATTTGACTTAAACTTTTACTCCCATGACTTTACTTAAACTACGGGTTGAAGACGCAAGTCTTATTACCATTCTTTATCCCATGGAATGAGGAGTGGAAACAAGTCAGCATGTCGGCTTCTGACAGCTACACTTCTGCAAGCACATATTTGCTGTGAAAGGATTTGCTTGATTATTAGGCACAGTTGGCTATAGCTTCAAAATAGAGACCTCTGTTAAACAGAATAGCTCATTATTTGACTTTAGTTTGTTCTAGAAACCATTGTTAAAATAAATATTACTACTATAAAATTATAAAATGCAAAAACAAAAATACTCCCTGCTCTGGTCATCCAGAAATGTTGCATTCTCTATTATTTGCTCCCTACATTATATTGTTATTTGTAGTAAATATATTTACTATAATGCAGCAAAGTCTACATGTTACATGGAGGAATCTGTCGAAAGGACAACTATCCATCATTCACTTCTTAAACCTTAAACCTTTTTGAAAGAGGGGGGGGAAATAAAGTAATTCCTCAGAGAAGGACAAAAGACGCCGCATTGAAAGTTTGCCACAAGTCATGTGACGGAAACAACAAAGATATGGAAGAAGGTGCTCACATTAGACCATAACCTAATTGTATGGCCCACATTCAAATATCTATGGTTCAAAGAAAATGAACACCTCTTCATCTTCTGTAAACTATCTCCACTGTTGAATATGGTGGTGGCAGCACCATTCTGTGGGAGGACAGGACAGGGATGCTAGTCAGAGCTTTAAGAGACAATATAACACATGAGAGCAGGGACGGCTCTCATGGATGGGATGGAATCACAACACACCCATGCTTTGGTCTAGTCAAAGTCCAGACCTATGTCCAATTGAGAAACCTGGGCAAAACTTGAACATTCATTCTTTTTTTTCCCAGTGTGACAGAGCTTGAGTTATAAAGTATGCTTAGAAGAACGGACAAAATGTGTGTGCTTGTAACATTACAAAATACAGAAAAATTCAAGAGGCATAAATCCTGTACTGCAATTAATGTGAATTCCCACATTCTATGTCATGAAACGGATCGATGTATCCCTCCAGCGTCAAAAGCAATTAAAATTATTTACTTATTCTTTTATTTTGACAATAATCATCAGCTGAGCAACTCTTTTTGCTCTTTTTGTGAACTCTCTGAGCTGAATGTACAAAAGCAAAAAAAAAGAAAAAAATCATTTCCACCTCACTGCACCCTTAGTTTTAATTTGCCCACCTATCACTTTGAGGTCAGTTGATATAACATACCTGCAATCCAAATGAGCATGGAAGTAAAGTTACAGATGAACAGTTATTAAGCATTATGCACATTGATGTGTGAAATGACCATGAAAACCTTCATTATCGCAGTCAATGAGAATTACATCCACCTCTCTGACTGTCTTATAACTGTCTCATGCAGTCAACTGCACCCTCTGACAAAGCTCCATGTTTTCTACCTAATCATATCTGAAATCTTCTTTCAACTCACAACACCGACTTAGTCAGAAAGACATAATCACCACTGTACAGCTGGGCCTTGATCGGCTTCTTACATAAAACAATTTGTTTATTTAGTGTTCATGCTGCAGGATTTCTAAGTGTTATACGTGCTGATATTTAAAACACTTGAAGTCCCGCACGAAAGCAGAAAATGTTCAAAGTAGAAGGAAATGATAACTGAGACCTGCCCTTTCACTTCCTTCAATAGAAACAAGCTGATTAGCCACAGCAGTATTTTCAGAAAGCTGCTGTAGAAAAAGAACATGTGAGTGTTGAGATGAAGTGTGTATAAAATCTAGTTTGTGACATTATTGTTGAAAAATAAAATTATCATTATAGTGACATTTCTCAGCACTGCGTTTGATTTTTTTTTATTAGCAAATGTGCTAAAGTTCAGTCAGGTTGGATAGAAACAGTCTGAAAACATACATTTTTAGATCTTTTCACAGATCTTTTGTAGTTTGACTGGGCCATTTTAACACACACATACTTTGATCTAAACATTATATTGTAGTTTTGGATATATGTTTAAGGGTGCTGTGTTGGTGGAAGCTGAATCTTTTTTCAAAACTCTCAAGTCTTTCGCAACCTATAACAGGTTTTGAAAATGTAAAAATAAGGTTTAGTCACCCCGTATCATATATCTTTATATTTTGAAGTTGACAGTTAATGCTGAAACACAAGAGGCCTTCATGGGCGTGAAATGCAGGAAGAAATGCTTCTTGCTGTGCATGACGCACTGAGATTCCCAGCCCAGCTCAGAGGGAGCTGAACAGGTACAGTGAGTCATATTTTTGCCCATCAGATTAACAACCCCATGCTGCTCTGTGCATATGTGTGTGTGTGTGAGAGAGGCTTTATAATTGTCAGCTAGCACAGTGTGATTGTATGAGTGCACGGATTTCGGTGCACGACGCGCCATTGGCTCAGGAAGGAGTCGTTTCCAGTGCCATGCCCAGGCTTTTTCCTGCTGATGCTGGGATTCTGGCAGCAAAATCATCCAACTTCCTGTCCTCAGCTATAAAGGGCTCAATGCCTGCACCTGTCAGTGTTTTACTGGAAGTTTCATGGGGATTGAAATATGGAAGCTTACGCCCACTTTTTTATCATCTTCCATTGAAGGGTTACCCAGAATGGAACAACAGGCTGGGGCGCTTTTTCTATTTTTGTTTTTCTATGAAGTATATGGAGCGCTGTTTCTTTAGGAGAATAAACAGCAATTATCACCTATATTGAGGAAGGAGGAATTACAGGGACAGATATTCAAGAGTAAAGAGTTGTGAAAGACAATATCCAGAACCCTTGCAGTGTTATGCACATGTCTGTATATTTGAATAGAGAACAACATTCTTTAATGCCACATCACCCTTACGGGAACAAGCAGGCCCTGGCTAAATAGACAGCCTCCTGCCTCTAAACCCTTATTAACTCCTACCAGCTCATGGATTAAGTCGTGGATCCAGACAGCTAACAACCTTGGATGTGTCTGGCAAAAGCGGCTCAGCCATTCACAACACCTTATGACAGGCCACTTCTCATGGCCTTATCCTCCACTACCTCCTATAGAGGGACGTTTGCAAAATAAGTGATTAGTTTGTACAGACAGAGGAGGATGGAGAGTGGAACAAAGTGTATAATTTAAATGCGAGAACAAGCTGAGGTAAAGACACTGCTGATGTGCTTATGAGCACTTATGAGCCTCCTAAGCACATGTGTGGAAATTTTGGAATAATATTGATTATTCTGAAATCTGATGCAAGAAAAAGGCAATGGAGCAAAGACCAAGCAACACATTGGTGCAAAGCTTCTCTCCTCTCTGATTTGGTAACATTGTATTTTCAAATATGTCCACAGCGCTCCTGAGGAGTTAAATCAAGATGTAACTTCTGATCCTACCCAAAAAAAAAACATTTTGGTTCAGATGAGAAGTGACTTTACTGAGATTTGCAAACTGATTATTAAAATAGCCCTGTGATGAACCGGTGACTTTTCCAGGGTGTACCACGCCTCCGGATGACTACTGGAGATAGATACGAGCCCCTGGCGATTCTATATGGATAAGCATGTTAAATAATGGATGAATGGATGAAAGGATTATTAAAAGAGTTGGGGGGCATTTTTATTCCTACCTGGACAATTATGTCTAGTTGTATTAGTGCATCTGAGGATGGTATTCAAGTTGCATAAATTTTTTCACACTCAAAAGTTGTTTTGCAAGCTATTTCAGGGTGTGGGAAAATTTCAAAAAAACTCTTACACAACGAGGAACAAAGATTTCAGTCAGTTGTTACAGTAAGATGGCATTTGGCAAGTTATTTGGTCATGTCACGAAAGCTGAAGGAATTCATAAGGTTTTCCAAGAAAGAACTAACATCTTGAGGATCCTCCTTAACCCTTGAGAAAAGCCACTGTGATTTCACAGATACATGCACAATGCAACTTAGAGCTTTAGGAACTGTGTGTTTACAAAATGTATGAAATATTTAAGCATAGGGCCCCTCCTTTGAGCCACAGCTATGGTAAAATGGTAAATGACCTGCACTTGTACTGCACATATCCTATTCCTGTGGAACCCAAAGAATTGAGTCATTCATCACCTTCACCTGCTGATGGTGGTGAGCTACTGATTGGTAGCCACAGCTGCCCTGGGGCAGCCTAACAGAGGCCAGGCTGTTACGCACCAGCGTCACCGTGCCCTCTGAACTCCAGGAGGGACTCATACCAGTACAGGATGAACTCCAACCATCGTCACTCCAGATGGTTACGGATATACACATTTGGATAAGAGCAAATATATTTAAATGTTGTCCTGTTACAAGGATTTTTATCATAATTTTATGTAATGACCAGACAGAAAGTGGCGCATTCTTAAACTGTTATTCCCAAAACGTTTATCTTAGTCATTGGATCAACGACAACACCAACACCCTAAAGTTATTCTTAATTTTAAGCTGACTAAAGTTTAAAATTTTGCTTTTGTAAAAATGTTGAAAACCGGTATTGATTTGCCTCACACCTCACATTTACACACTACCTTGTTTTGGTCAGTGGCATAAAATGATAATAAAATACAATAACATTAATGGTAGTATTATGGTGAATCTAAAAAAAAGTCTAGGGTGTATGAATACTTTTTTGCAAGGCAATGTATCTAGCAAACATCAAATCATTTTCAGAGTCACTGCATGTTGAGGCAGTTTGATAAGCTCATTTGGTGGATTAGGGACTTATGTTTACCCTGGTGTGAAATTCCTAAAGTTACATAATGTCCTCAGACAAGCAATAAAAAAACAAAAAACAAATGACCAATTACCGGTGTCTCCCCACTGAAAGCCAAAACATGATTTCAGACTCGTGCAGGTGCAGGTGAGAACACAGTTGGTTTGTACTTGTGGTATGTTTTTGCAGGACTGATGATTTCAGGAGTGTGTGCCGTGTATGTAAACCATTAGCATCCATACATCTTAAACACAAGTGGTTGTTTTAAAGTTGTATGTAGTCGAATTATATGATCGAATGTCAGCAAAAATCCTTGATGTTCCTTGATGTCCGCGTCCCTGTGTCCATCCTGAGGTGTTCCTGTGCTGGTGTGTGTACGTTCATGTGCCCATGTGTGCTGCCAGCTGCGTTGAGCCAACAGCCAGTTCAGGGAGGGGTAATCCTCAAGTGATGACATTTGAGTCTGGCTGCACAGTCGAGCACAGGACAGCTTGTTTGCACAGTTTTGAGCGGAGATGAAGTCACATAAAATAACATGAGCATGTGCAGTTAGCAATTTATTATTACAAAAACCTGTTGGAAAATGCTGTGTGGTTTGGGCTTGTGGGGAACGCTATGTACTGGTGATATATTTAAAAAAAAAAAACAACCTCATCTATCATAAAGATGTTGCCAAAAACAGTTAATGTAAGGAATGCGGGCACATAGCCGTATTTAACATGAAAATGAAACTTTTTGTAATAGCTGGTAGATCTATTTTAGTTACTTGTGTGGTGCCTAAGGGAATTTCTGAGCACTATCTTACAAACCTTCAAGGTTTGAAAGAAAACAAGCTTTAGTCTTTTTATGCCATGTTTGTTCTGCTTTATGATGGACTACTACAAGGAGTATAAAATATGTCTTTTCAACTGCATGCCAAGTTCCTCTCCATCTGACAAATTGTGCCCCATTATGTCCCCAGTGGTTGTTCTGGCACAAACTCTAGCAAAAACCAAGTTACACAGCAGCAGACGACGGACGTTTTCTTTCTGCAGAAGTCTTAATTGGACTCTCCAGAGGGCAGTAAATGAGCTGGATCATAGGCTCTGTGCAAGCTACAGAAAAACCCAAGAAATCAAAGGAGGACAGTTTTGTTTTGAGGAACTCGCTTGGGGAATGGTTTAAGATCAAAACGTTAACAGCTGTTTTCATCTGTAATCCTGATGCTGCAGTATGGCTCTGTTGTTGAATCTGGGTAACTATTGATGCACATATTGGTTTCACCAAACAGGTTCACAGAGATGGCATTTAAAGTATGTTGAATGGCAGAAACATGAACAGATGCATTCATGCAATCCTAGGCATAACCACACCTATTTTACTGTACCCTCCCAAACGTTCTGATTTGACAGACCAATGTAAAGCAGTGCATAAGAGTGAAGTGGATGAGCTACAAACTTTTAATTAATACAGATATGTGTGGAATGCAAATGTATTCAATCCGTTTTATGCTGACACTGTGAAATACAACCCAGCACAACACATTTTCTTTATAAGTAATCTACTAAAATCCAGAAGTTACTAAGAGAAAAACTATGAACAAACAATAACAACAAAAACAAATAGAAGAATACTGTTTTCAGTTTACCACAAGTTTTATAGAGGCCATAGCAAATTTTGAAGAATCCTGGTCTGTTTAGATGAGACCAAAACAAACTGCACATTACTCTGGATGCATCAACTCCATTATGAAACCTGGTGATGTTCTTTTTCCACAGAGGTAGGCAAACAAGTCAGTGAAACAGGATGGATATAGGTACTGGGCAATCATGAACAAAAACCTGTTAGAGGCCCATAAAGTGTAAGGTCAGGAATGGAAAGGTAACTTTATTTATATAAAGTTTCAGCAACAAGGCAATTCAAAGTGCTTACTGACATAACTGTGTAAGAGTTTTACTTTTTCTGTAGAATGACAAACCTACAAACCTACAGCCAGAGCTACAATGAAGTTGTGCCTCTTAGAATGGTCCAGTTAAAGTTAAGCAAAAAATACAGTTCTTAGATTTAAAAAACTGGAAGAGACATTTCAGAATCCCCCAAAAAACATACAACTTTAATTGCAGCAGAAAGTGGTTATTCAGAGTATCCACTCAGGTATCTGAACACTAATGCACGACACAGTTTAATCTAAAAGACCATATTGTCCACCAATATTTAATACTTTTTCTTGGTCTGCCAAATGAAAGCCCAATTAAATAATTGCTATTTGAAATTGTGAGGTGACAAAATATGAAAAGGTTTAAGTGCAGTGCATTACCAAATAAAAAATGAAAAAATATAAATACCTAACCTTTCTGTTCATAACTTAAAGGATTATTGAATTAAAAACACATTTAAACAATGAAAATGTAGTTTTTGTGCTTTATTGCCCTTCACTATGCTGTTTGTTGAAGTCCTTCAAGAGTCGCTAAACAACATGTTGATTATTTGTTTAGCTAACTTCATTCATTTCCACCCACACTCATTCTGCTGTGATTACTCAGCTCGGGCATGTTGTTCTGAGCACAGAGCACAGGAATAACTTGCTGTGCTTTTATACCGCCACGAAATGCAGAAGTTCACCACGTGACAGTGAGGTGACATCTTCAGATATTTTCCCATCACGCCCGGCAGATGTGATGCGCAAGCGCTCGGGCGAGTTTTCAGCAACCGCAAACTTCCCTTTATCTGTGGGAACAATCACGTACAGTGGCGAAACGACCCCTCAACCAAAAAGGGACCCAGCCTTAGGGTGGCTCTGCTTCCTGTGACGAAAATATCTCCACTGGCACTTTTTAACTTAGTTGAGCGAGTAAAACGCTGTCGCAGGGCGCCACGGTAGTTTGCTTACCACAGATTAAGTACGACATAAGTTTTGGATATGGGTTAAAAGAAAAAGATTTTGTGTATTTTATTGTATACAGATTTACTTTTTGGGGGGGATTTAGTAAAAAAAAAAAGTCAAACCAAATGGTGAAAGGAATATTTTAGTATTTAATATAATTTATCTTTTTTGTGAGCTTAATTTGAGGATTTTTTTTTTTTAAATTACATAAAGTCAATTAACAGTTTGAATTCCTGATATCGTGTCCATTTACGGTAAGTGAAAGCCACTCTCATCTTGGCCAATGTTGCTAATCACATGACAACCAAGCTGAGTACTAAAGTGAAACTAAATCCGTGGGGTTTTCCAGCAACACTGAGTTCATGAGTCTAAGGTATTACTTGCATGAACACATTTCAGGGAAAAGGTTTAGCTTCATCTCTGACCACCAATAACACGGCTGTTTCCAGGGGGTTATTGGAAGAGAGGCTGAAAAGGTGGGGGTCCTTGTTTTCTTTTTAACAACAAAAGCCAAAATAATCAAAATGCTGAGTAAGACGGATATCTGAAAAAGAAGGAGCAGCTTTTACATTACATAATAAATCTTGTCCTAGCAGTCTTTGTGTGCAACCTAATTTGCAAACCTAAACCTGATGTAGTTGTGTAAAAAAAGTGAAAAACGCCCATGCATGTTTTGTGAGAAAAAGCGGAGGAAATCTATCGAACATAAATATTTAATGGTCAGCCTGGGAACATAAAGCAAAAGCGTGAAACCTGGGTGACCTGCCACCTTTTGGGACACAGGAGGGTGGTTGTCAGATCTTCCTGCTGGCACAAGTCAGCTGGCTTCCCAACTAACACTCCTTAAATGTCACCACATTCTAGCACCACATCAGCAAGAGCCGCAAGTGTTTCCCCAACTTTCACCTACAAGAAAACCTCACTCCAGGATGCACACGCCTGCCAGCAGCACCTTCCATTGCATTAATTAATTTTCACATCGGGGCTGTAACATTTTATTTTTGCTGGTGGGCAGAAGTGGAAGACATACTTCTCACCAAACATTGGCACTAAGAAAATACATTAAATCACAAGCAGATGACAAAAGCATTCTACCTCCAGAAGTCTTGCATCAGCCAAGAAATCTGATGTAAACCTAGAACATTGCAGAGAAGATGTTAGTCTGATGTAACGCCACTGAACAGACACAGGTAGCAAGGTAATGTTAGTGGGCCCTCTGCAGGCCTGACGTTTACCTTCAGGTGGCCACAAAGCATAAGCTCACTTATTTTCTGCCCAATGTGTCTGTGCTGTTGTTATTCTTGTTCAATAACATTTAAAGCTCCCCTAATGCTCAGTTAGTTTGCCAGTAGTGAAAATTAAGGGGGATTCTGCCAGTGGTGAGCCCCCTAGAGGTGGACATTTTAGTTGCAGTCTTGGCCAAGTCCCACAGGTTTGTTAAAGTTGCAAACAAAATGCCTCAGCGATCAAATGTCACACAAGCAGCCAGATTCCAGACACATTAAATGCATTCTTCTGGGTGTGCCTAAGTATAATAATTGTTGTGGATGTCGAGTCTGATTACACAGGTTTGTTTGACATTGTTTTGCACACTTATGAAGTAAGAAAGACAGTGTGGCCTGATTAAAAGCTTTTGTTGCCATTTTCCTCAAATTTGCATTGTATTAATTATGTGGTTCATCAACGGGTTCTGGGAAAGTCCTGCAGTCCACAGCATTTTATTTATTTATCTATTTTTTATGCACTTTTACGCCTTAAAGCAGAGTTCACGAGCTTTTCACTTTTCAGGAACTTTTCTAATAAAGCAACTTGCAATTTACTGCTCATATTTCTTTTCTTGCTGTACATGCACCACTGACTACATATCATGAGAGTTATTCTATGCCTCCCTATTATTTCGATTTTCCTGAGACCACATGCCCCTGTCCTTTCAGATTCATGCTCATTAAACCTGCTGAGAAGGAAAACAGCATGACCTCCCTTGTCCTCAGCACACTGTGTCTCCTTTCTGCAGCATGGCACAACGCCCAGACGGCTGCTGCTTGCGTGCCTCTGCTATTTGGGTAGATTTGCATCTGGGCTATTGAGACAACTGGGATAATTCACCACTCATTGTTTATGTGTGTGTCTCTGTCTGTGTGCGTGTGTCTTTGTGTGTTTATGTAATTGTGTTTTCTCTGTGTTTAAGACTCCCTTGCCATTACTTCTTATTTAGGTTATATCATTATCTGTCCCCTAAAGCTGGTATATAAACAAACAAGCAAGCAAATAAATAATAAGTACAATTTAGTTACAAATAAATAAGAAATGTAAAAAAAAACGTATTATATAGGCGCACTCATGACCAACTCATATTTCATAAAGTGTTTTGCCAGAAACTACCCAGTAAACAATAGCAAAATGCTGCTATTCATCACGAGGGCAAAAACATGACGTGTGAACTGTAATGCTCACACCACCAGTGATGAATGTCAGCAGTTTGCTGTTGTGCCTAACGGTTGTAATTTTAAGAACAAAACTTTTCCAGGGATTTTTTTCTAAGAATATAGAAAAAAATTGATTTTATTTATTTAGTAAATGTTGTCAAATACGTTTTAAAGATAATTTTGTAAACATATAAATGGAAAGACTGCAGGACATCTCCTTTGGTTGAATTAATTAGTATTTTTATGAAGAACATATAGAGAAAGTATAATTTCTCATATTTGTGAACATTTATAAATAGTATGCTAAGTATTTACATAAGTCAGATCTCTAAAGAGTCTTCTGTGATGCTGGTTCAGAGCTTTTGACATGACGTTCTGTGAAAATATCAGCTCCAGTCCAAGGTGTCGACTTTGGGTTCAGTCACAATGATCAGTGCTGAGTCTCTGACAAAACTCAGCTCCCCTCTTTCTCTATGTTGTCTGTGATTGTGTCAAGATCTATTATAGATCTTGACACAATGTAACTGTAAAAGTTACATTTTACAGTGGAAAATGTAACTTTTGTATCTGAATTAACCCATGTTAACATTAGTTTGTTCTTTTTTTTTATTATTTGTGTTCCTTAGTTTCTCATCTCTATTTATTCTGTCTTGTTTCTGTTTTTTACATCAGTTCCTTTTTAGTCATTCTACTTATGCTTATTTATTATTAGTCCTTTCTTAGATATTGTAGTTTATGTTTCTTTGTCTGGTTATGTCACTAGATTTATTTCCTACTCCTCTAGTTCTCTAGTGCTCCCCGTCACCCCGTGCCATTTTTCTCCCGTTCACACTCTTTGCTTTTTCCTCCTGTTTTACCCTGTAATTCCTGCCTGTTTTTCTTTTTGTTTTGTTATTTTCATTAAACATTTAACATGATCCAGGCTCCATCTCCAGTCTGCAATTTTGATTCTTCAACAAACTCACACCTCATGAAAAGGGGCTTGCTGCAATTGAAACAAGAATCCGTCTTTCAGCTATTTTACATACAAAAAAAATAAATAAAATAAATAAAAAACTCAAACTGAAAATATTTGTTCGTGGAATACAACGAACATAGTTTTTACATAGTAGAAATATGTAAAAACTGCAGTGCTACCGAGTTACTTTGCAAAGTAGTCGTGATGCAGGCTGTGGGCTGCATTAGTCCACCCAATCAGCTGATTATGATGTAACTGGGACATCTTTGAAGCAACCAAAACACCCGGAGAAGCTCATGGCAGTACCAGCTTCAGTGGTGCTGGACAAATGATGGCCTATCGCAAGATCTAAAAGTTTAATGCACTGTCAGCAGAACAGACTGATAAGCCCAAGTTGATAAGGCGAACTGACAAGAGTTGGCTGACTTAACTTTTTGTAGACTTACACAACCGTTGTGTAAGTAGATGTTTAATATGCAATAATGTTGTGTTGGATTCCGTAAATATAAAAATCTGCAGTTTCATCAAGCTAAAAAAGGGGTCTGTCCTATTAGCTGTCTTTCACCACTTCAACCACCAATTGATATGACATCGTTTCGTCTGCAGATAATTCAAAAAGCTGCTGCAAGGTTTTTAACTGCAACTCATCAATGCAACTCATCACCTCTATTCTGGTCTCACATCACTGACTGTACATGTTGGTGTTCATTTTAAAAATCCTTATTTTTGTTTAAAGTGTTCAGATGTCCTTTGCTTACATTCTTTGCCCTTCAGGTCAGATGAAGAGCAGCTCCTTATCTGAGAGGAAGGTCAGAGGATCCTGGCGGTGTTTTATTTTTTTTTAATACTGTACCCCTTTGCATTAGAGAGGGTCCTTCAGCAACTATTTGCTGTTATGCAGCTTTCAACAATGATCCAAAGGATAACTATGATTTTCTTTAGCAAGTGGTATTTTAAAGAAATAAATGTTGCATGTGATGCAATGACTTTATTACGGTGTCCCTGAGGTGCAAAGCAATTACAAATTACAAAATCACTACAACATTAAAGAAAACACAACGACATTAAGAAAAACCGAACAACATTGAGAAAAACACAACGACATTAAGAAAAACACGACATTAAGGAAAACCGAACGACATTAAGGAAAACACAACGACATTAAGAACACAACGACATTAAGAAAAACACGACATTAAGAAAAACACGACATTAAGAAAAACCGAACGACATTAAGAAAAACACAACATTAAGAAAAACCGAACGACATTAAGAAAAACCGAACGACATTAAGGAAAACACAACGACATTAAGAAAAGGGAAAAGGTAGGTCCCAGAGGAGACCTAAGAAATCGCTGATTGGACTACAGCTTGTTAGAAAACGGAAAAGGTAGGTCCCAGTGGAGAGCTAAGAAATCACTGATTGGACCACAGCTCGAGGTAGGTCCCAGTGGGAGACCTAAGAAATTGCTGATAGACCCTTTTCACATGACGTCACATAACTTCCGTTTTGGCTCAAAGCTGGGTATCCTTAGTTCCGGTGTACGTAGTAAGTAATGATAAAGTTGTCTATTTCATATATAAATGTATGTAAAATGGACATATCAGTGACGTGCGGGGTCAGGGGAGGCAGGTGAGGCAGAGTCTCACCTGTCACCATGGAAAAATAATATATAATATAAAATCATTTATATTGCTATTTTCACCCTGAGGTTGTGTATTAGAAAGTATCTATTTTTTACTTAGCTTAACCAATTCTGAATAGTTTTTCTTCAAAATCGTTGGATTTTCGCATTTTCCCATTCAAACGCTCAGAAGCGAAGCCGGAGAGGCAGCAGCAGCTCAGCCTCACTTGGGTTACGTCATCGCTCGCTAACTGCCATTATATGACAGCGTGTTCGTCCTGTCTGTACGCCGGCAATAAAATGGCTAAGAAACATTCAATATATGGACTGATTTTCCATAATTTCGC
>CAEGAF010047155.1:0-10255 GCA_903067075.1 Micropoecilia bifurca
GTGTGTATAGTGTGTAGTGTATAGTGTGTGTTGTGTGTATAGTGTGTAGTGTGTAGTGTGTGTAGTGTGTATAGTGTGTAGTGTATAGTGTGTGTTGTGTGTATAGTGTGTAGTGTATAGTGTGTAGTGTGTGTGTACCTGACAGCAGTCTGATGAAATGGTTCTGAACGGTTCTGGTCGGAGCGACGGTCCAGCAGGCTGAACTGAACCGGGTCAGAGAACTCAGACAGTCATCCTGAAACCAGCAGGTCAGAGGTCAGAGGTCACCCTAAGCTGTAATACCAGGCCTGGTCACCAGGGGGAGCCTCACCTGTCGGCAAGGTAAGCTTCCAAACAGCGGCTTGTTCTCGTCCACCAGGAGGCGCTCTGCAGGGAGGGGACACAACGGGTCAGAACCGGGTCAGAACCGGCCAGAACCGCCTGGTACCGGGTCAGAACTGCCTGGTACCGGGTCAGAACCAGCCAGAACTGTCTGGTACCAGGTCAAAACGGGTCAGAACCAGATCAGAACCGGCCCGGTCGGACCTACCCAGGCTCTGCAGGCTGTAGGCGCAGGTGGCCCAGCCCAGAACCGGGCCGCGCGGGTCCAGGTCGTCGGGGTCGACCTGCAGCCCGACCTTGTAGGCCGACATGCTGAAGGTGTGGATCATTTCGCCGACGCCGCCGGAGAACGAGCTCCTGAGGGAGGAAGTGACGTCACAGCTGAGTGACATCATCGGGCTCGGCCCCGCCCCCGGGCCGCCGACTCACCGCGCGTCGACCCGGAGCCCGTCGGCCGCCGGCCCCGCCCCCACAGGTGACTGGCCAGGTGAGGGAGTCCTGTGGGCGGAGCCTAGAGCCGCCGCCTGCCGATTGGTTCTCTGCAGCCAGGCGTCCAGCTGCTCCACGCTGAGGACAAACAGCCGTCAGGAAGCTGCTGCGGCGGCTCACCTGTACCTGGGCGTCGTACCTGCGGTCAGGTGGGCCGGCGGGGGGCAGCAGCGGGACGACGGCGTTACTCAGACACTCGCACAGCGGACACAGGAACTCGCCGCTCTCCACCGCGTAGCTGCTGTGACCTCTGACCCGCTGCTGCCGCCGCTGCTCCTTCTGCTGCACCGCCTCAAAGTACCTGAGCACACAGAGGGGTCAGGGGGTCAGGGGGGTCAGGACGGGTCAGGCGGGGTCAGGGGGTCAGGCGGGGTCAGGGGGTCAGGGGGGTCAGGACAGGTCAGGCGGGGTCAGGCGGGGTCAGGCGGGGTCAGGCGGGGTCAGGAGGGTCAGGGGTCAGGCGGGGTCAGGGGTCAGGACGGGTCAGGAGGGGTCAGGGGTCAGGCGGGGTCAGGCCGGGTCAGGGGGGGTCAGGACAGGTCAGGCGGGGTCAGGACAGGTCAAGCGGGGTCAGGGGGGGTCAGGACGGGTCAGGCGGGGTCAGGGCGGCGTGGCTGCAGCATCACCTCTGCCAGCAGGTAGCGTGCATGGTGTGTCCGCAGCTGGCGGTGTGGACGCCCACCGAGAGGTCAGGGGTCATGAACAGCGGGTCGAGCCGTCCTGCAACAGACAGCAGGCGTCAGGCCGGCCAATCGGGGAGCGGGACGCGGCTAGGCTCCGCCCACCTGGGTCCGGGACGCCGCGGTTCTTGGACAGGACGGTGGATCTCTGGACGAAGGCGGCCAGCACCACGGCTCTGCCGTGACCTCTGACCTCCTGCTCCTCCTGACACAGGATGCAGGTGACCAGCTGGCGGCGCTCGGCCCCCCCCACCCGCCGGGGGCCAACGCAGATCTGGGCGGCGCAGGGCGGCTCCACACCGGGGGGGCTGGGGGGGAGAGCACAGTGGAGACGGCAAAAAACACTGGACTGGGGGGGACAGGGGGGGACAGGTGTGTTTGTGTGTGTCTCCAGGTGTGTCTCTGTGTGTCTCCAGGTGTGTCTGTGTGTCTCTGTGTGTGTCTCCAGGTGTCTCTGTGTGTCTCCAGGTGTGTCTGTGTGTCTCCAGGTGTGTCTGTGTGTCTCCAGGTGTGGACAGGGGGGGACAGGTGTGTCTGTGTGTGTCTCCAGGTGTGTCTGTGTGTGTCTCCAGGTGTGTCTGTCTGTGTCTCCAGGTGTGTCTGTCTGTGTCTCCAGGTGTGTCTGTCTGTGTCTCCAGGTGTGTCTCTGTGTGTCTCCAGGTGTGTCTCTGTGTGTCTCCAGGTGTACCTGAGCTCGGCGGCGGCGCCAGGCGCCTCCACATCCTCCATGCTCTGCTGGAAAAGCTCCTTGTTCTCGTTGATGAAATGCTTCTGCATCTCGGACATCTGGGCCATGACCTTCTCCCTGCGGAGCCGCGCCATCTCCGCCTTACGCTTCCTCTCCGCCTTGTCCCTCAGCGTCTGCAGGGCCGTCCAACCAGAGCAGAGGCAGTCAGACAGCGTCCAACCAGAGCAGAGGCAGACAGACAGCGTCCAACCAGAGCAGAGGCAGACAGAGCGTCCAATCAGAGCAGAGGCAGTCAGACAGCCGTCCAATCAGAGCAGAGGCAGTCAGACAGCGTCCAACCAGAGCAGAGGGCGGGTCATAGGGCAGGAAGTGAAGGGCTCACCTCCTCCTGGCGGCGGCCATGGCTGACGCTGGCGCTGCAGCCAGGCGTTCGTTCCCTCGTGGTTTTGATGTTTCCCACCATCTGCACACCAACACAGACCAGCTGAGTCACTGGGAACCAGTCCGGCTCTGGAGCAGCTGCACCTGCAGCTACACCTGCGGCCGCCGCTACCTTGAGGATCCAGGTGATCATGTCCTTGTGGACCTCCAGGTGAGGGGCGTTGTGCAGGCTCTCCAGCAGAGCCAGGACGCTTCCGGACGCCTCACCTGGACCTGGACACACAGGTGAGAGACGGTCAGTACCTGAGCCCACCTGGGCGCCAGGTGGGCTCAGGTACTGACGTGTGATCCTGCTGCTGAAGGTGAAGGACGCGTCTTCGTCTCCGCGGCCGTCCAGCTGCTGCTGCTCCTCCAGCAGCGCCATGGCAACCAGGTGCAGCACCTGAGGGGAGGAGGCATCAGAACCGGGTCCAGATCCAGAACCGGAACCAGAACCAGAGCCGGTCCAGAACCAGGACTCACCCTCTGCAGCATGGACTCGGTCCAGCTCCAGAACCAGAACCAGGTCCAGAACCAGAACCAGAACCAGGTCCAGAACCAGAACCAGAACCAGGACTCACCCTCTGCAGCATGGACTCGGTCCAGCACCAGAACCAGAACCAGAACCAGAACCAGGACCAGGACTCACCCTCTGCAGCATGGACTCGGTCCAGAACCAGAACCAGAACCAGAACCAGAACCAGAACCAGGACTCACCCTCTGCAGCATGGACTCGGTCCAGAACCAGAACCAGAACCAGAACCAGGTCCAGCTCCAGAACCAGGTCCAGAACCAGAACCAGGTCCAGAACCAGAACCAGAACCAGGACTCACCCTCTGCAGCATGGACTCGGTCCAGCCTCCTCCCGGCTCCTCGGCCCACTGCAGCACGGCGCCCTCTAGTGCCAGCAGCGCGTCGCAGCGCAGCAGGTTGACCAGGCTGGCGAACGGCGGGCAGAGGGGGGGGGACCGGGGGGGGGGCAGCGCTGCAACACACACGGTCGCCACGGTGACCAGGGCACACATTTACACAGCACATTCAGCTTTTACTCTGACGTTACAGGAAAAGGTCTAAAGCTGGGGTCTAAGGTCAAAGGTCAGAGTTCAGCACAGGGCCTGACGCTGGAGCTTCTCTGCTGCTTCACAGAGAAGAATCGAGATTTTATTATGTGAACTCTTCAACCTTAAAATTTTGTACCCGAAATATCTCCTTCACACCAGCTTGTGGGGGTCAAAGGTCACGAAGCCCAAGTCCGATTGGTTTTGTTAGTTGGGCAGCTTGGTGTCTTTCTGTAGCCAATGATGAACGAGTGAATCTCCTTTTTCATATAATCATTTAGAAACACAGATTAATTAATTACGGTTTAACCCTTTAAGGTCCGGTAGAAGCCGAGGTCAAAGGTCAGAGTCATACAGGTTCTGGTTCTGGGTCTCTCCTCAGCGACCCGTAGCAACCTGCCGCTCTGGTTGCCCCCAGCGAGGGGCAGGAGGGGCGAACGGGTCGCCCCCATCTAGGCGCCTGAACGTTGGGGTTCAGCCTGCGGACAGAGGGTCGCCTCCCTCAGGGTGGGGTTCTGACTGGGGGGGGAGACGGAGAACTGGAGTCTCACGGAGTCCCTGGGAGACGGGGGAGGGACGGTGTCTCTGCTGGACACCTGGAGGGACGGTGTCTCCTCCAGGACGCCTTGGGGTCCTGGAGGAGACTGGGGAGGGACGTCTGTCCCCCGTGTTGCTCTGCGCTGTGGAGCAGCTCCAGAACCAGAACCAGAACCTCAGGTGGGTGTGGAAGGCGGTGCTCACCTGTGTCCTCGCCGTTCTGTCTCCTCAGCTTCCTCTGAGCCTCCTCGGCCTGGAAGACACCCCGTAACCATGACGACCCGTAACCAGGCGAGCGACCGCCGGCCCGGTGCCGGCCCGGTGCCGGCCCGGTCCCGGCCCCGACCCGGTCCGGTCCCGACCCGGTCCCGATCCGGTCCGGTCCCGGCCTGACCCGGTCCGGTCCCGACCCGGTCCCGGTCCGGTCCGGTCCCGACCCGGTCCCGGTCCGGTCCGGTCCCGACCCGGTCCCGACCCGACCCGGTCCCGGTCCCGATCCGGTCCCGGCCTGACCCGGTCCGGTCCCGACCCGGTCCCGACCCGGTCCCGACCCGGTTACCTTGGCCTGATCTGCCCGGCTGTAGTGATGGAAGTAGAGGTCGAAGTGTTTGGACCACTCAGGGCGCAGCTCGTACAGGCCCCGCCCCGTCACACCTGGCTTCCTGTCAGCACAGCACACCTGCTGCTGATCGCTGTTAAGGTGGAGCTGCTTAAGGCGGAGGAACCAGACTCACCTGAACGACGCGACGCTGTCGATGACTCTCTCCAGTCCCGTCTCCTTGTTGCCCTGAAAAACCCCATTAGCCAGGTGAGCAGCCAGGTGAGCAGCCAGGTGGGCAGCCAGGTAGCCATGGTAACGGCTGTGTCTTACGTTCTCAGGTAGAGCCTTGACCAGCTCGCTGTGAGCCATGGGCCTGATGCACAGCTGGTGCAGGATCTCCCTCCTCACCTCGTCCAGCGGCTCCACCTGGCCGACGCCCGGAACGTAGCGCTCACCTGGGGGACGCAACGCCTGGTCAGCTGGTCCAGGTCGGCTCACCTGGTCCAGGTCGGCTCACCAGGTCCAGGTCGGCTCACCTGGTTGGCTCACCTGGTCCAGCTCGGCTCACCAGATCCAGGTCGGCTCACCTGGTCCAGGTCGGCTCACCTGGTTGGCTCACCTGGTCCAGGTCGGCTCACCTGAACCAGGTCGGCCAGGTCGGCACACCTGAACCAGGTCGGCCAGGTCGGCTCACCTGAACCAGGTCGGCTCACCTGAACCAGGTCGGCACACCTGAACCAGGTCGGCTCACCTGGTCCAGGTCGGCTCACCTGGTCCAGGTCGGCTCACCTGGTCCAGGTCGGCTCACCTGCCAGACTCACCTACCACCATGATGATGAGGTGCAGCATCTCCTCTATCAGCGTGTTTTGTTGGGCCAGGTCCTGCACACAGAACCGGGTCAGAACCGGGTCAGAACCGGGGATGGATACCTCAGAGGATAAACCTCCAGATTGCCCATCCTGACCCGGTTCTGGTTCTGACCCGGTTCTGACCTTGTTGGCCTCCCTGTATCTCCTCCGCAGGTCGGCGGCGCTGAAGGTGTGGAAGAGTTCGAAGCGGCTCAGAACGATCATGAGGAAGTGGTTGGGATCCATCATGGAGGCGCCGACCTGGACAGACGGCGGCGTTTAGCCGACCCAACCGGACCCGACCAGAACCAGAACCAGCAGAACCAGCTACCTGCAGCATGGCCAGGTCCTTGTCGAACATCTCCACTCTGCACTTCACGTTGTGGTAATAGTAGATCTGCAACCAGGACGCGTCAGCAGCGGCTCCTGCACACCTGGGCCTCTCAGCCAATCAGACACTCACCTGGTTGATCAGAGAGAAGCCGTTCCTCCTCCACATCCCAGCATGCACCTGTGCACAGAGCACCAGGCAGCGCAGCGGCAGCTCAATCAGCAGGTGAGGGCTGAGCTCCCCCTGCAGGACAGAGGCAGCGATTGGTCACCTGGCCGACCTGAAGCCAATCAGGGGCCGACCTGAGGCTGACCTGAGGCTGACCTGAGGGTGACCTGAGGCTGACCTGAGGCCGACCTGAGGCTGACCTGAGGGTGACCTGAGGGTGACCTGAGGCTGACCTGAGGGTGACCTGAGGCCGATCTGAGGCTGACCTGAGGGTGACCTGAGGGTGACCTGAGGGTGACCTGAGGGTGACTTGAGGCCGACCTGAGGCTGACCTGAGGCCGACCTGAGGGTGACCTGAGGCCGACCTGAAGCTGACCTGAGGCTGACCTGAGGGTGACCTGAGGGTGACCTGAGGCTGACTTGAGGGTGACCTGAGGGTGACCTGAGGCTGACCTGAGGGTGACCTGAGGCTGACCTGAGGGTGACCTGAGGGTGACCTGAGGGTGACCTGAGGCTGACCTGAGGCCGACCTGAGGGTGACCTGAGGCCGACCTGAGGCTGACCTGAGGCTGACCTGAGGCTGACCTGAGGCCGTCTGGTCGCCGTGCCGACCAGGGTTCGCCTAGTGACTCACCAGGGGCAGCTGCTCGGGGAGTCGTGACGCCACCTCGGTCCTGCTGAGGAGAACATGGAGTCCTGATGGGAGAAACAGCCAGGTGAGGATCAGGTGAGGATCAGGTGAGAATCAGGTGAGAATGAGGTGAGGATCAGTTGAGGATCAGGTGAGAATGAGGTGAGGATCAGGTGAGAATCAGGTGAGGATCAGGTGAGAATCAGGTGAGGATCAGGTGAGGATCAGGTGAGGATCAGGTGAGGGTCAGGTGAGAATCAGGTGAGAATGAGGTGAGAATCAGGTGAGAATGAGGTGAGGATCAGGTGAGAATCAGGTGAGGATCAGGTGAGAATCTGGTGAGGATCAGGTGAGGATCAGGTGAGGATCAGGTGAGAATCAGGTGAGGATCAGGTGAGGATCAGGTGAGGATCAGGTGAGGATCAGGTGAGAATCAGGTGAGAATGAGGTGAGGATCGGCCAGCAGACACCATGATGCTCCTGGTCTCACCTGCTAGCATCCTGCACACGGGCAGGTGGATGGACACCTTCTCCTGGGACACCTGGAACCTGAAGGTGTCCACAGTGTGACCCGCCAGGCTCAAGCTGATTGGCTGCTGGCCGTCCGGCAGGCCGCCCTGGCACTGACTGAGCGCGCTCAGACACTTCCTATACGCCTGGATCAGAACCTGCTCCTGAGGGCGCAGACGGTCACATGACCAACACCTGAGAAACCAGCTCCCAGAGTGACTGCAGAGTAGGGCTACATGCTACATGCTACGTTCTGTGGCCACATGCTACGGCTCACGTCAGAGCTGCACCATGTTACATGCTACGGCTACATGCTACGGCTACATGCTACACCCTGCGCTCACGTCAGTGCTGCACCAGGCTACATGCTACGGCTACATGCTACACGCTGCGGCTCACGTCAGTGCTGCACCATGCTACATGCTACGGCTACATGCTACACGCTGCGCTCACGTCGGTGCTGCACCATGCTACATGCTACGGCTACATGCTACACCCTGCACTCACGTCAGTGCTGCACCAGGCTACATGCTACGGCTACATGCTACAGGCTGCGCTCACGTCGGCGCTGCACCATGCTACATGCTACGGCTACATGCTACACGCTGCGCTCACGTTGGTGCTGCACCATGCTACATGCTACGGCTACATGCTACATGCTGCGCTCACATCGGTGCTGCACCATGCTACATGCTACGGCTACATGCTACATGCTACACGCTGCGCTCACGTCGGTGCTGCACCATGCTACATGCTACGGCTACATGCTACACGCTGCGCTCACGTCGGTGCTGCACCATGCTACATGCTACGGCTACATGCTACATGCTACACGCTGCGCTCACGTCGGTGCTGCACCACTCCTGCATCATGGTGATGATGTGCGTCAGCTTCATCTGCAGGGTGAAGGCCGCCTCCCACTCCGGCTCCATCTCGATGTGTTGGCCCACCTGTCTCACCACCGGGTCCATTCCCTGCAGGGACAGGCAGGTGCAGTGAGGGGAGGGGCCACCTGGAGCTCCGCCTCCCGGCAGCAGCTTACCTGCATGCACCCGAGCAGGTCCAGGAAGGCCGAGAAGCCGTCCAGAAACTTGGTCCTGAGCTGCTGGCTCCACTGGGGGGGCGGGGAGATCAGGACGTACCTGCAGACACAGCGCACCTGGTGAGGGGCCTGGTGGGGGGGGCAGCGGGTTCCGGACCGGGCCTCACTTCAGGTCTCCGATGAGACTCTGGACCCGGCCGAACTTGAAGGCCTGCTGGGCCGTGTAGCGGTCGAACTGGAAGCGTCCCTGAGCGTCGCGGTGGCGAAGCTGATCCACGAAGGTTCTGATGATGGTCATCATCAGGTTCTCCTCCACCATCAGCATCCGGGCCTGCAGGGACACACAGCTCTCCTGAACCGGCCCACGTCCAGGTGAGCTTAGGCTCCGCCTCCTGCCGCTAACGGAGCAGCTTCCTGGAACAGGAACTTCCTGTTTCCTTAACGCTAACGGTAGCTAAGCCAACTGTTGCTAAAAGCTAAAGGCAGCAGCTAGCCAACATTTACAGCCTTCATGCTTTACATTATTAATTCATTGATCACTGTGGCAGATAGATAATCAATTATCTATTGATTTCTCATCCAGTCACCACTAATAAACATCGTTTCCTTACAGTAAAGTCGCTTTCATGGTGAATTTATTATCAAGTTTAATCTGATGTAGAGTTAATGTTAAACATGGCCGCTAGAGGGCGCCAGTGAGCCGGTCCAGACTGCGTTCCTCCAGTCCTCCACTCAGTTGACCTCTGACCCCGCCGTGCTGGCGGTGTTGGACCAGAACCGGGTCAGGGACTCACCAGCGAGGGAACGGTGAAGATCTGCACCGACAGGTCGGTGATGGAGAACTGCCGGTCGTGGTCGTCCCGGACGAAGTCGCTCTGCAGGCGCTCGTAGTTCTGGGGTCAGGGGTCAGGGGTCGGGGGGGACAGAGAGAGACGGCGTTGGGCAGCAGAAGAAGAGCGACTCACCAGGGTCGGCACGGTGAACAGCTGCACCGACTGCGCCGCCACCGACGCCAGGCGGTCTGCAGCCGGCTGTAGTTCTACAGGGGTCAGAGGTCAGGGAGCCAATCAGAGCCATCAGCTGGTTCTGCTGACCTCTGACCTGCTGATCAGAACCAGAACCGACCTGGCAGACTGGTGTGGATCTAAACCCGGACCCGTTTCTCAACACAGGCACAGATGAATTGTGCCTCGGTTCTCACAACTGGACCGGGTCGGGTCGGGTCAGGGGTCGGGTCAGGGGTCGGGTCGGGTCGGGTCAGGGGTCGGGTCAGGAGTCGGGTCAGGGGTCGGGTCAGGGGTCGGGTCAGGAGTCGGGTCGTGTCAGGGGTCGGGTCGGGTCAGGGGTCGGGTTGGGTCAGGGGTCGGGTCGGGTCAGGGGTCGGGTGGGTTCTGCATGCGGTGCGGTTCGGTTACCTTGGCGAACCGGATGGCGAACAGCTTCTTGAACTTGCGGTCCATCAGCAGGCTGTTCATCAGCAGCTGGTGGTAAACGTTCCGGGCTCCTGGACACATCAGAGCCATCAGAACCCGGCCGGCCCGGCGCCGCCCGGCCTGTGAACTCTGACCCGGCGCCGCCCGGCCTGTGAACTCTGACCTTTCCACATCTTGGAGTCGTTCAGCATCAGCTGGTCCACCAGCGAGTTCTGGCCCTCCGGACCGGAGCGAAGCCCCACCTGGCACAGGATCCGCCTCAGGCCGTCTGCAAGGGTTAGGGAGCCAAGGCCCAGAGCATCATGGGTAACGGGACGCCATGCATCGTGGGTAACACAGCGTGGGTAACGCTCCCAGTGCATCGTGGGTAACACAGCGTGGGTAACGCTCCCGGTGCATCGTGGGTAACACAGCGTGGGTAACGCTCCCGGTGCATCGTGGGTAACACAGCATGGGTAACGCTCCCGGTGCATCGTGGGTAACACAGCGTGGGTAACGCTCCCGATGCATCGTGGGTAACACAGCGTGGGTAACGCTCCCGGTGCATCGTGGGTAAC
>CAEGAF010047157.1:0-22826 GCA_903067075.1 Micropoecilia bifurca
ACATAAAAATACATGTTCACTCAGTGACCAGGTCAGAGAAAAGAGGAAAAAACTGCTGTTGTGGTTCTTTTTATTGTGCTGTAGAATGTGCTGTATTGTACTTTATGTTCAGCTGCACGTCATTTGAGATAAATACAAATTTTAAAAAGAACAAATGGTCTAATATTTGAATTTTATCTATAATTGCAAATTATAAAAAAAAAAAATAAATAAAAACGACTCGAAATGACTTGAAATTAAAGGTTCCTGACTTGATCTTGAAACTTGACTCGACTTTTGCCTGTCTTGACTTGACCATCTTTACTTGAGACTCGACTCGGACTTGAGGACAGAGACTTGAGACTTGCAACACAGTGACTTGGTCACACTTCTGGTAACCACCAAATAGATTATTATGATTTTTCTTATGGAATTCAGGTCACATTTCTCAAACATCAATAAAAAAGGGAAGACATTAAATTTTCTTAAGATCATATTATTAACCATCATAACAATTGAGCAAAGAAGCATTTCTGGTGGGAATCACATGTAAATAACTTTTAACATATTAGTAAAAACATGGATATTTCAAAACTCAAAACAAGGAAATATTAACACACAGATGAATTAATTTTAGAATCTCTCAAGCAAACCAAACAACAAAGCACTAGAGGCACATTTATTTCTCTTGTACATCTCCAAGAGTTCCTCCTTGACATTTTAATTAAACTATATGAATATAAAATGCTTGCATTATATTGGAAGACTTAGGATTATAAAATGTCTTTACTTGTCAAGATGCTTTTCAAGCCCCCTTTCCCATCATACTCCTTTTGGTATTTTTTTCTGGTTTCATTAATATGACATAACATTTGGGGATGAAAATACAAATTAACAGGCCAAAAGTTGAGGCCAAAATAGCAAATATTTCTACAGCGACACTGAACTTCCCAGGAGAGCTGACATACGCTGGGATGAAAGTGATCCACACGGCGCAGAATATCAACATGCTGAAGGTGATGAATTTGGCTTCATTGAAATTGTCAGGCAGTTTACGAGCAAGAAAAGCACAAATAAAACATAATGTGGCGAGAAACCCGATGTAACCAAGCACAACCCAGAAACCCACAGAAGAGCCCAGAGCACATTCCAAGATGATTTTGTCTTTAAATTCCTTAAAGTTCTTGGATGGAAACGGAGGAGAGATTATCAACCAGAGGATACAAATTATAACTTGTACAACGGTGAAACCCAACACACTCAGTCTCTGCTGTGTAGGCCCAAACCATTTCATCACATTTCTACCAGGAAGTGTGGCTTTGAACGCCATTAAAACCACTATGGTTTTGCCCAGGACACATGAGATGCAGAGGACAAACGCGATGCCAAATGATGTGTGCCGCAGCATGCAGGACCACTCAGACGGCTGGCCAATGAACGTCAGAGAGCAGAGGAAACACAGCTTTAAGGAGAAGAGCAGCAGGAAGCTCAGCTCAGAGTTGTTTGCTCTCACAAGAGGAGTGTTCCTGTATGTGACAAAAATGTACGCCACGGCAGAAGTCAAGCACGTTCCGAACAGAGATGCTGCGGTGAGCAACGCTCCCATAATTTCTTCATACGAAAGAAACACGGCCTCCTTCTTTACGCATGCGTCTCTCTTCTCGTTCGGCCAGGATTCAAGGGGGCATCTCACACAGCTCACAGAATCTGAAAAAATTAAGTCAAATATGAACCAAGGCTTTGAAAAAACTTTTTTTTTAAATCATCAAAGTTAGATTACTGTTTTCTAAAATGATATTATGCTTCTTTATTATGTAATAGTAACAAAAAGGTGGCTCAAATTTTTTTTATTTAGTCCTAATGGTAAATAGATTGTACAAATATTAAAATGACCATCAAAAGCATATCTGAAAAAATTATAATTATTTTTCCAGGTACACTTGATACTAAACAGTAGATCAATATTTCGTTGATTACATTTTCTAAAATCTTAGACATTTAATCCACTATGTAAAACATTTCATGTGATACACTAAATATAAAAAAAGCACACATTAAGCAATGCCAAACCTGTGCTGTTGCTTATTTCTCCCTCTGCACATTTTATGCAGTCATAGCAGCACACAGGTTTCCCCTTCTGTAAAACTTTGCGTGTTCCTGGTGGACATCTCTCATTGCAAACGGACACAGGCACCTAAACGGACAAAAGTAAATAAGGAAGTGTAAAAAAGATATTTAAAAAGAAAAGGACGAACATTGAAAAGTGCAATTTTTAGCTGCACTTTTAAAGTTACCTCTTTAGAGTTCTGTGCCCAAACTAACGACTCATTTTGTAGATTCATCTCTTTATCTGGAGGCAGTGAAGCATCATAGAGACCCACAGTGACAAAGTCCACAATGCCGTTTTCTTTCCTTTGCCAGTGTATGATTTCATATTTTGCAGCCGGATCTCCATTCTCATTAAAATAAACTTCATCTCCTTCCTTTGTTTTGAAGTGAATGTTTTTTATGTGGCGTAAAATCTACGAAGAAAAACAAAAAGTTGCTTGAGCGTTTCAGCTCCAAAGCAGTAGCTCTTGCAAGGCGTTTTTTGTTACCGTTAACGGATCGAGCTTCATGTTGATGTCACATGTTCGATTGCAGCTGAGCACTGTGTGCAGTGCGTGAGCCACGGCATACACTCCTTTGTACATGTTGTTGAAGATGGACATGTGGGACATGTCGGTGAAAATGTTTTTCACTCCCGTCAGATCTTCGTGTCCGGTGCACTCTTTCTGCACTCCTGGTGATAAACTTGGCTTGAACCTGCAGCTAAATAATCCCTCCCAGAACTCCGTGAACAAGTCGGTGTTGGACGAGTTGAGCGGCCTCACATCAAACATGAACTCTCTGAGGCCGGACACGTGCGCTTTGGGAATGTAAAGGCCTATGGCTCCGTCCAGAATGTGATTCTTATCTCTGGATGCCGTTACTGAATCAAAGATCCAGGCCTCTGTGCCCACCCACTGGTACCCGGTCAGGTTGTAGTTCGACAAGTGTTGTATGAGCACATCCATGTCCATGTGAGAGAGGAAGCCAACAACCACCCTTGATGTTGAGCCCTTGATAACTTCAATCAATCGTTGTATTTTGTCTGACGAATCGGTTCTAAAGAAAGTCATGGAATATTCCACACATATACCCAGCTGCTGTGCAGTTTCTGTAAATATAGCCATGCCGTTATTGCCATAATCTTCATTTGATCGAACAGCTCCGACCCAAGTCCATCCAAAATGCTTCACCAACTGGGCCAGAGCTCTGCTCTGAAAGTAGTCGCTGGGTATTGTTCTGAGAAATGAGGGATATTTGGATTTATCACTGAGACAAGCACACGTGGCAAAGTGGCTGATCTGAAAGTACATGAATATGTAAAACAATTTAAATGCCTCATGTAAATGATGTAAATCGGTTTTCATCTTTGTTGTAGTGTGTGTCAGTCCTACTCACCAGTGGGATGTGAAATGGTCCGATGACAGTAGCTATAGCCATACTCGGAGATGAAGACGCTTCCCCCATTATGGCCTGCACATTTGCGGGCTTTGTGCATGCCTTTGAGGTGTCAGACACATTTTCGTTACCGTTAACCAAGGCCAGCGCACCTTTAATGCTTTTAGCAATGGAGCCACAAGAATCATAGATCCTGTACCCCAGAGAAATGCCTGGCAGCAGCTCGGATCGGTTATTGATCTCCTCTATGGCGAACAGCATAGCCTGGGCTAACTGGAATTCTCTGAAATTCAAACTTCAACCAAAAAGTTGCAAATCGTTGGTGTAATATATGGAATAATTATATACTTAAGCAAACAAAGCTTCTGAAGGACTGTTTTTATATCGATGCCAAATTCATTGAACACAGTATAATATACAGTTGAACAAGTTACCTAGTGCAATGCAAAGGTGGAGGTTTTTCCATGTAGGTGTTCTTTCTTTCCAGCTTGTGTGGAAAGAGAAAAGCCCTCCTAACAAAATGTCTCCGTCCATAACCAGCTGAGGGTTTTCGGAGTCTCCTCTCAGTCTGCATCCCTGCTCCTCCGCCTGAGAGAACGACGTCACCAAGAACAGGTGCAACAGAGCCCAACCCTGCTCCGGCCACTTCTGTATGAACGTCATGTCGAGTCAAACCGCTCAGCAGCATCACATGTCCCCTCACTGACAGGCTCACACTGATATTTATGCAGCTTGGAGCAGCACAGAACGTAACGTTATGTCTATGGTTCTCTCTGTGGAGCTGAAAGGTGGGGCGTATGATTCTAATCTCACATGCTTTGTTACTCTGCATGTGTTTAACATTTTTGCTTCTTCTTTTAGGAAACTTCTTTTATTATTAATTAGAGATGCATTTACTCCTAATTCTGCAAAGAGCATTATGCGCCAATGAAGTGCTTCAGCTTCAGTACACAAACCCAAATCTATTCTTTTATTGAAGCACATCCCAGTAAAACTCCCTCTGCTCATATCACAGTTTTTCACATTTAATTTTTTCACTACGCAAGAAGTGGGAAATCGGCTCATTTATTTAATTGCACAAGTCAAAGCTCAAAATGTGTCTCATTTCCAAATGGTAGACAATTTCACATTTCCTGAATCGAACAGGAGATGGACTTAGCTGTACAGACCACATGAGGTGATGCTGAGAGATTATGTGTCTTTTGTCTCTGTAACAAGGAAGTTTTACTTTTCAACGCAGAATGACAAAAATACTTACAGAAATTATACAGGAATATTTTTTGAGTGTATAAATTAGAAAATGTAAGACACCACATAACCTTTACACCATCTGCTGAATGCAAGGCCACTAGATTGTGGCTCACAGTGAACCTTAATGAGTTTCCTCTCAAGAACCAGACAATATATAATTTTCATAACACAGAGAAAAAAAAACATAAAATATACAGACTATAAACAATATATTTTGTGTTTAATAATATTTTGTCACTTTGTTGCCTTTAGTCTTCAGAATAACTGTGACTGCCCCTTCCCCATCATGTTCTTTTTTGTGTTTTTTTCTGGTTTTAGCAGCATTACATAACATTTGGGGATGAAGATACAAAACAGCAAACCAAAAGTAGAAGCTAAAATGGCAAAAATTTCCACTGCTACACTCAAATTCCCAGGCGAGCTGACGTACGCTGGGATAAAAGTAATCCACACGGCGCAGAATATCAGCATGCTGAAGGTGATAAACTTAGCTTCGTTGAAATTATCAGGAAGTTTCCGAGCCAAAAAAGCCAAAGTGAAGCACAACGCAGCTAGGAGTCCTATGTACCCAAGCACTGACCAGAAGCCCACAGCCGAGCCCAGAGAACACTCCAAGATGATTTTGTCTTTGATTTCCTTGAAATTCCTAAATGGGAAAGGAGGTGAAATTATCAACCAGAGGATACAGATGATCACTTGCACAACAGTGAAAGTGAGAACGCTGAGTCTCTGCTGTGTCGGTCCGAACCATTTTATCACATTTCTTCCTGGTAGTGTAGCTTTGAAAGCCATTAAAACCACTATGGTTTTCCCCAGGACACACGAGAGGCAGAGGACGAAGGTGATGCCGAACGCTGTGTGCCGCAGCATGCAGGACCAGTCAGACGGCTCACCGATGAAGGTCAGAGAGCAGAGGAAACACAGGGTCAGGGAGAAGAGCAGCAGGAAGCTCAGCTCTGAGTTGTTGGCTCTCACAAGAGGAGTTTTTCTGTATCTGAAGAAGATGACTGTAACAATGACAGTCAAGCATGTTCCAAACAGAGACGCCGCAGTGAGCAGCGCTCCCATAATCTCCCCATATGACAGAAACACGGCATCCTTCTTCACACAGGCATCTCTCTCCTCATTTGACCAGGTTTCAAGGTGGCATTTCACACAGGTGACCGAATCTGCAGAAATAATCCACAAAAATGTTACATTTACAAAGAAGAGATTTTGTTTTGTTGTTTTTCATCCAAGTTTGTTGTGAAGACAATCTTAGGCCTTGAGTAAAGTCTTACTTCTATGTTATTGTGGTCATTTAATAGTTTTTTTGCCAAATGCATTACATTTTCTGACTTCAAAACAAAAAATTACTGTTTATATTTAGTGTTGCTATATTTTTCTCCAACACTCAGGGCCTTTTTTGTCACTTGCTGTGTATGCAAATGCCACAAAAATGTATTGTTTTCATTGACCAAGTTTTAAAAAAAAATATACAGCGTATGATGGAAATAAGTCCTGAACATTTAGCACTTTTCATATAATTCAGAGATATTAAAGTTCACTGCTGCTGGGTATCCTACAGCATTTGCGCTGTCATTGCTAACATGTTACGTTTTGTGTTACATTATTATTATTTGTAATGCTCCTCTAATGTAAAAGAGTGTGAAAGCAATTTTTATGTTTTCTTTTGTGAAATTTATGAGAGTAACGTTCTGCTCATAAAATAAAGTAATTTAATTAAAACTTTTAATAGACACTTTTCAGTTTTATTTGAGTAACATTTTGTACAGGAAACTTTTTATCAAAGTAACTGTATTTTTAGCTTAATTATAAATTTAATTAAGCTACTTTTTGTGCAAGTGACACAATAAAACCTTAATGAAGTCAAAAAACAACTGGACATCACATGTCTTGCCTTTTATAACAATGTAGCCTTTTTCATTTTAATGAATGAAAATACTAACAAAACTTTCTAACTTCTCATATTTCTTCCAATTTATTGTATTATTTTCTATGTAAAGTAAATATTATTTCTGGGGCTTTCTTAGTGATTCTTCATAAATGCTCTTTGGAAATGTTTCGACAGTATGGTCCTTCTAAAAACATGTCACCTCGACAGACTTTTTCATGCTGTATGAAAATGTAAAACATTGCATTAGAAAGTTTTTTAACCTGTGGTGTTGCTTATTTCTCCTTCTGCACATTTGACACAGTCGTGGCAGCAAACAGGTTTTCCTTTCTGCAGGACTTTGCGTGTTCCTGGTGGACATGTTTCACTGCAGACCGACACAGGAACCTGCATGGAAAACACAGCAAAACAGATTTCTCAAACATTGTGTAACAACCCTGATGAATAAATCCATTTTATGATTAAACTATAAAAAGTTGCGCATGGTTGAATACCTCCATCGAGTTCTGTGTCCAAATCAGAGCTTTATTTGTCAAGTTGAGCTTTTTGTCTGCAGGCAATGATGCATCATAAAGACCAACAGTGACAAAATCCACCATGCCGTTTTCTCCTGGTTGCCAGTTTATTATTTCATACGTTGCTGTTGGATCTCCATTCTCATTAAAATACACCTCATCACCTTCCTTTGTTTTAAAATAAATTTTCTTTAGGCGCTGTAAAATCTAACGCAATATCAGGATTATATGATGAACATCTTGAGACTTATATTTTCTTGAGGATCTTTTATTGTTTCAAGCTAAGCTTAAATGAAATGCTCACCATCGTCGGGTCTAGCTGCACATTGTCGTTGCATGTTTTATTGCAGCTGAGAATTTCATGCAGAGCGTGAGCCACTGCATACACTCCCTTGTAGACATTGTTAAAAATGGGCATGAGGGACATGTCAGTGAAGCTGTTCTCCACTCTTGTCAGATCCTCATGTCTGGTACATTTGCTTAGAAATTCAGCTGACTCTGACTCCTGGAACTTGCAGCTGAACAACGTCTCCCAGAACTCAGTAAACAACTCACTATTGGACGAATTCAGGGGTTCAACGTTAAACATGAACTCTCTGAGTCCACTGACTTGCGCTTTAGGGACAGAAAGGCCGATCGCCCCGTCCAGTATGTGATTCTTATCCATTGCGGCGATTTGAGAGTCGAATATCCAGGACTCACTGCCGATCCACTGGTGCCCGGTCAAATTATGAGGCGTCAGCTCGTGCATAAGCACGTCCATGTCCATGTGGGAAAGGAAAGCAACAATAACCTTTGAGGTGGAAGACTTTATGATTTCAATGATCTTTTGTATTTTCTCTAAAGGATCCGTTCTGAAGAAAGAAACTGAATACTCCAGGCAGACGCCCAGCTGCTCTGCAGTTTCTGTGAACGTCGCCATGCCGTTGTTGCCGTAGTCGTCGTTGGTTCTGACGGCTCCGACCCAAGTCCAGCCGAAATGTTTGACCAGATGAGCCAGGGCTCTGCTCTGGTAGTAGTCACTGGGGACAGTTCTTAGAAAGGATGGATACTTGGTTTTATCACTGAGACAGGCACATGTGGCAAAGTGGCTGATCTAAAAAAAAGACAAAACAAAAAAAACATGAAACATTCAAAAAACTACTGTTTATTCCTTATACTTTACAAAACATATGATAATATTCAATAATATGATTTATAGAAATAATAAAGAAATATTTTTACATAAACACCATCAGTACTGCCCACCAGTGGGATATTAAACGGTCCGATGACTGTGGCTATCGCTGTGCTTGGAGAGGAGGATGTTTCTCCCATGATGGCCTGAACCTGTGCTGCTTTCATGCAGGGACGCTCAGAGGCTGAAGGCACATTGCTGTCATCATTTGTCAAGGCAAGCGCGACTTTTACACTTCTGGCGATGGAGCCGCAAGTGTCGTAGATGTCATAACCGAGTGAGACGCCCGGCAGCAGGTCTGAGCTGTTATTTATCTCCTCGATGGCAAAAAGCATGGACTGGGCAAACTGGAACTCTCTGAAATTCAAGCTTCACATTCAACATTAAGGGTTAGCATGAAAACAGGAAGAAAGCAGCAAAACTAGATGAAAATATACATGTATTTATTTATTTTTTGTTCAAACTGTAATCAAAAGACTCAGAGTGGATTTCTGTGGCGCCGTTTACCTGATGCATTCCAGTGGCAGTGGCTTTTGTCTGTAAGTGTTTTCTCTGTTCTTCCAGCTGCTGTGAAAAGAAAAGATTCCACCCAAAATAATGTCCCCTTCCTTGGACAGCTGAGGGGCCTCCAGGTCCCCTATCTGCCTGCAAAGCGGCTCCTGGGTGTGTGAGAAAGACACTAAGAGCAGCAACTGTAGAAGTGTGCAGCCATGCTCTGCCCACCTCTGTGCAGACACCATGTTGTCTGGGAAAGCGAAGTCGGCGGGTGGCATCTTATGAATGTTGGTCTAACCATGGACCTGCGTGGTACTTATAAACGTCAGAGCAGCTGAGGCTAGCAGTGATGGTTTGTCTCTGTGGTACAATAAGGTGGAGCAAGAAGACAAGACATGGCAACATGTTGCAAGCCTCATAGTTTGACAGTTTTAAAAAAAATCTTTCAGGGCTGTTATTTTTTTTCAGAGTTTATTTCTTCATTCTGAAAGTTATTAATTACCCACCAACCCCCAAAGTTGAATTTTATCTTCAAAAACACTGCTTTTACACAAAAGTTTCATCAAATATAATAGCTCCAAAAATAAACGATTGAAATCCTGATTAAAAAGCTAATGTGTATTACGATTATTGTACTGTTTGATGGATGATGCATATTCCTTATAATGAGAATGAGGAGCACAACAAAATATAAAACGCTTAAAGCATTTATTATTTTTATTTTTAACCTTTGAAAATTTAAAATAACTACATTGCAATGTTAAGCGCACCGTGTGCAATTACAGCAAACAACACAAGAAATGCAAGAAATTTATAACATTACACATAATCAGAGAAAATAAATTTGTGGAAAATGTATTAAAATAATACTAAGAATTCACAATAAAAGCTGGCATATAGTTTGAATATAATATAATCTTATGAGTGCCTTTAGGTCTTTAGTAATCACTTTGCTGCTCCCTTCCCCATAATATGTTTTTTAGTATTTCTGTCTGGTTTCAGCAGCATCACATAGCATTTTGGAATAAAAATACAAATCAGCAGTCCGAAGGTGGAAGCGAGGATAGCAAAGATTTCTACAGCGACACTGAACTTCCCAGGAGAGCTGACATACGCTGGGATGAAGGTGATCCAGACGGCGCAGAATATCAACATGCTGAAGGTGATGAATTTGGCTTCATTAAAATTATCAGGCAGTTTACGAGCCAGAAACGCACAAATGAAACAAAACGTGGCAAGAAGTCCAATGTACCCAAGCACAGCCCAGAATCCCACAGCTGACCCCAGAGAACACTCCAAGATGATTTTATCCTTGTACTCTTTAAAGTTCTTGGACGGAAAAGGAGGGGAAATGGTCAACCAGAGGATACAGATGATCACTTGCACCAGCGTGAAACTCATAACACTCAGTCTCTGCTGTGTAGGACCAAACCACTTCATCACATTTCTGCCTGGCAGTGTAGCTTTGAACGCCATTAAAACCACTATGGTTTTCCCCAGGACACAGGAGATGCAGAGGACGAAGGTGATGCCGAACGCTGTGTGCCGCAGCATGCAGGACCAGTCAGACGGCCGGCCGATGAAGGTCAGAGAGCAGAGGAAACACAGGGTCAGGGAGAAGAGCAGCAGGAAGCTCAGCTCAGAGTTGTTTGCTCTTACAAGAGGAGTTTTTCTGTGTCTGTAGAAAATAAACGCTACAAAAGAAGTTATGCATGTTCCGAATAAGGAGGCGGCTGTGAGCAATATTCCCATAATTTCATCGTAAGACAGAAATTCAGCTTCTTTCTTTACACAAACATCTCTTCTGTCATTTGACCAGGATTCAGGGGGGCATCTCACACAGGTGACAGCATCTGGACAGTAGTAACAAAGAGAGTGTTAAACCGGAGATGTAGATCAATCTGTTTTTTTGTCTTTTTAGTACTTTTATTTTGATCTACTATTACGGAGACTTAGTACAAGTTGTTCTACTGCTGAGAAAAAAAATGCTCCACGCAGTTTCAATAAAAAACTCACAATCTCATCTTTACATATTGTTCCACATTTTTTGTTTGTGGGGTTATGAGATTAAATGTGGGTTGAATAAGTGTACAGAGTTTCACTTGTAAAAAAATTTGAAAATCCATGTAAAAACCCTCCATTTCAACAAAAAAACAAAATTTAATTCAGTGGATATTTCAATAGTATAGTGAGAAAAAATGTGAAAAAGAGGTAGATTTTACAAGGTATTTCCTAACCATGTTTCTTTTTAAACTACTTCCTGATGCAAATGTTTCTCTCCATGTGCAGTTGCCTCTAAACAGGCCTTGGTCATGTATGTGTTTGGTACCTTTCTTAACACAGAGCGAAGGACTGAATGCTATGAAGCTGAGAGAAATGTAAAAAAAAAAATCACCAACAAAGTCACACGATGAGGCTTTACTAGCTGATACTGAGCTTGCTCTTATTGTGTCATAATCAAAAATGCACGAGAGGTCAGATCAGGTCATGTCACTGCCTTTTAAAACTGTACATGTGGGGCATTCACAGTGTATTTTTGCATTTGTTTTTGTTCAGATGGTTGCATAAATACTACTAAACCTGTGCTGTTGCTAATTTCTCCTTCCGCACAACTTATACAGTCATAGCAGCAGACAGGCTTTCCTTTCTGGAGGACCTTGCGTGTTCCTGGGTGACACGTCTCACTGCAAACCGACACAGGGACCTGAAAAACAAACAGACAAAAATAAACTTTACACTTTGCTATGGCATTACCTATTGTAGTTGTTGTTGTTGTTTGTTTACCTCAAGTGAATTTTGTGTCCAAATGATGGACTTATTTTGCAGATTCATTTGCTTGTTGGCTGGCAACGTTGCGTCATAAAGGCCAACCGTGACAAACTTCACAAGGCCATTTTCTCCCAGCTGCCAGTTTATAATTTCGTACTTTGCAGCAGGGTCTCCGTTCTCGTTAAAGAAGACCAGATCCCCTTCCTTTGTAGTGAAATTACTCCTTTGTATGCGCTGCAAAATCTGCAACAACACGTATCAAAGTTAGTAGTCTGACAAAGACATCTGCAGACCTTGGAGCAAAAAAAAGAAACCTCACCATGAACGGATCCAGCTGCTTATTTTCGTCACACGTTTTGTTACAGCCCAAGATATTGTGCAGAGCATGAGCCACTGCATACACTCCCTTATACACATTGTTAAATATAGGCATGAGGGACATGTCAGTGAAGCTGTTCTCCACTCCGTTTATGTCTTCCTCTCCAGTGCATTCTCTCAGGATCTCAGTTGATTTCGATAGTCTGAACTTACAGCTGAATAACGCCTCCCAGAACTCTGTGAACAAGTCTGCGTTTGACGAATTCAGAGGCCTCACGTCAAGCATAAACTCCCTCAGTCCCGTCACGTATGCCTGGGGAATGGAAAGGCCTATTGCTCCGTCTAAAATGTGGTTAATGTCGCCTTCGGCGGTTTGAGAATCAAATATCCAGGCCTCGGTTCCCACCCACTGGTAGCCGGTCAAGTTGTGGCCCGACAACTCGCGTAACAGTACATCCAAATCCATGTGGGAGAGGAAAGTGACAATCACTTTTGAAGTAGAGGCTTTGATAACGTCTATTATTTTTTGTATTTTGTCCGATGGATCCGTTCTAAAGAAAGAGACGGAATATTCCACACATATGCCCAGATGCTGCGCGGTTTCAATGAACGTGGCCATCCCATTGTTTCCGTAATCTTCATTCGACCTCACGGCTCCGACCCAAGTCCAACCGAAATGCTTCACCAGATGCGCCAGAGCTCTGCTCTGGTAATAGTCACTGGGTATTGTTCTGAGAAATGAGGGGTACTTGATTTTATCGCTGAGACAAGCACAGGTGGCAAAGTGGCTGATCTATAAGCAAAGTTTGATTTTTATTAGAAGAAAACACATTCATGTATTTCTCAACAAAAACTAATAGTAATAATTAAAAAGGATTGCAAATAAACCTATTTTTGCTCAAATCTATAGACTCTATACCCACCAGTGGGATGTGAAATGGACCCATGACGGTGGCTATCGCCGTGCAGGGAGACGAAGACGTTTCCCCCATTATGGCCTGCACCTGTGCAGGTCTTGTGCATTCTTCTGCAGGTGAAGCCACCATTTCATTACTGTTAACCAAGGACAGCGCGACTCTCACACTTCTGGCAATGGATCCACAGGTGTCATAGATTTTATAGCCCAGAGAGACGCCTGGCAGCAGGTCTGAGCTGTTGTTGATCTCCTCAATGGCAAAAAGCATAGCCTGGGCTAACTGGAACTCTCTGAAATTTAAGCTTGATTCAGACAATTTTAAAGAGTTGGCAACACCAGCAGAAATTCGAAGTCCTTTTCATATTTGTACAAATAGTAGGAGAAATTTTCTAAAAAATTACATATTTTTTCTTTTGTGATACTAACCTAGTGCATTGCAGTGGCAGAGGCTTTTCCATGTAGGTGTTCTCTCTTTCTCTCCAGTTGGTGTGGAAAGAGAAGAGTCCTCCCAACATAATGTCTCCATTCTTAACCAGTTGAGGGTTTTCAGGGTCTCCTCTCTGAGTGCACACCTGCTCCTCTGCCTGAGTGAAAGTCACCACCAGGAGCAAATGTAAAAGTGCCCAGCCCTGCTCTGGCCACCTTTGCGTCGACGTCATGGCGAAGGACAAATCAGCCCGTGGCATTACATGTGCCTCCATGTAGATGGCATGATTGCACTGATATTTATGCCATTCAGAGGAGAAAAAGGTTTAATAATAGAACAGTGATTCATCATCTCTACGGGACTCCAAGGTGTGGTCAAATCATGAAGATAGTCATAAAAATGGGTAATGCACAGCAGAAATTTGTCTTTTTTTTGTGCCATGTCAACAGGATTTGTTTTTTTAATTATTTTAACAAGTAGAGGTACTCAAGTACTCAACCCCTTTTTTCACATTAGTTTTCTCTGTTGAAATCATTAAATTGTCTGAAACATCTGACCTTTAAAGTACATAAATGTTACAAACTTCTTCTTTTTTATTGCATTCAGCCTTGTATCTGAAATCATACTCAGGTTCTGTTGACTGTGTTCTGGTTGTCATTTCTAACAACCAGAACTGAGCAGAACAGGAGCCAGGGCAGAAGGCAGCCAAGGGAAATAAAAAATTCTTAAAATGTTTACAGACAAATGTAAATAGTTCAATTTTAAGCATCAATCTGTTTGTTTATGTTTATTAAACCATAGTTTTTGCTTTCATTTCAATACTATTGTTACACAATTAGAAAATGGATATTTGTTTTAAAATACGGAACAAAATGTCCTTTTTAATGTTATGGTAAAATCTTCTTCCATTTAATATTACGCTTCATTGCAAAAAATACATAAAATGCTTATTTTATTTGTTATAAATATTGCATAATTAGTGTATTGTTAAATGTGTAAAGAAAACATTTAAAATTAAAATTACAATTTTTAATATTAAAAAGAAGGATAGCACGAGGAATCCAGTAATAACGATTGTAACCCAATTTAGAGTTCATATGTTAATTTCTCAAGTGAGGAGGGTGGAGTCATGGGAAGCATCAACACCAAGTCTGAACTTGGATACCTAGTAAACCAACATCCTACCCAGGGTTTTAAAAGTCCCTGGTGTTTAGTCCAGTATGCATCTAATTAATCACACAGGCAAATGATGTCTTTTGACAAATACTAATTTAAAAAGCTCAGATGCTATGTTTGATCTTCTCACATTCTGACTTTTCCCCTGCTCAGATATCTGTAAAGATGGAATAAATCAACTTTATTCTGTCCTTATTTCCAAAAGTGGTTCTTTCTCTTAAATGAAAGTTTCCAAAATGGTTTTCTTAACTCAGTTCTCGCTGTGTGGGGAAAAAAAAGAAGTGATACTATTTTAAATAATTATATATAAGGACGACTCAAAGCTTCAAGCTTCAACCTAAAATGAAAAGGTCTTTTCTCTTGTTTTAAATAAAAACTGGAGTTCGACTCTGTGGGATGAGACACAAAATAATCAACCATTCAACTGTGAGAGTAAATTATCCAGAAACTAGTCAGGGATGATTTAACTACAAACCCAAACTACCATTAAAAAATCTTTGAACTCTAATTAAACACATTCAAAAACATTTCAGCATTTATAAAGCTTTTAATTTATGAAATGTGAATCCATCTGCTAAATCAAAACTGAATCCGTGAAAAATATATAATTATGAATAAAGCAGGAAAAAAGAAACATTCATTTTTTATTAAAAATTGTTTACGTGAAGAATTTATTTCAAACATAAAAATATATATAATATAATATGTATATAAACTCACTAGTAAGTAGTTGGTGTGATCTAAAATACATGTTTTGAGGCTTCAATATGCTGAACACTTGATACATATATACTTATAATAATATGATTTAATTTTTTACAAAAATAATGATTTTGATCTTAAGCCACTGCTTTGTCTCTTTACTCAGAATTCTTTCGGAACCCGGTTCCCCATCATGTTCTTTTTTGTGTTTTTCTCTGGTTTTAGCAACATGACGTAGCATTTTGGAATGAAGATACAAATCAGCAGTCCAAAACTGGAGGCCAGGATAGCAAAGATTTCCACAGCAACACTAAATTTTCCAGGAGAGCTGACATACGCTGGGATGAAAGCGATCCACACCACGCAGAATATCAACATGCTGAAGGTGATGAATTTGGCTTCGTTGAAATTGTCAGGCAGTTTACGAGCCAAAAAAGCAAAAGTGAAACACAACAAGGCGAGAAGTCCAATGTACCCAAGCACAGACCAGAAACCCACAGCTGAGCCCAGAGAACACTCCAAGATGATTTTGTCTTTAAACTCTTTGAAATTCTTGGATAGAAAAGGAGGAGAGATGCTTAACCACAGGATACAGATGATTACTTGAACGAGAGTGAAACCCAGAACGCTCAGTCTCTGCTGTGTAGGCCCGAACCACTTCATCACATTTCTGCCTGGAAGTGTAGCTTTGAATGCCATTAAAACCACCATTGTTTTGCCCAGGACACAAGAGATGCAGAGGACGAAGGTGATGCCGAACGCTGTGTGCCGCAGCATGCAGGACCAGTCAGACGGCCGGCCGATGAAGGTCAGAGAGCAGAGGAAACACAGGGTCAGGGAGAAGAGCAGCAGGAAGCTCAGCTCTGAGTTGTTTGCTCTTACAAGAGGAGTTTTCCTGTGTCTGTAGAAAATAAACGCTACAGCTGCAGTTAGGGACGTTCCAAGTAAAGCTGCAGAGGTCAGCAAAATTCCCATAATTTCTTCAAATGAAAGAAACTCGGCTTCCTTCTTCACACACGCATCTCTCCTCGCATTCGACCAGGACTCATGGGGACATCGCACACAGGAAACAGCGTCTGCAAATGAACAATCACGTTTAGGATGCATTTCTGGCATTTGGTTTTGACATGATTCTTGCGGTACATTATTAAATTCAATTTCACAAGCTATAAATTGAGCTGAGGCACCTTGTGTCAGTTTCTGTTTAGACTGGTTTTGGTTCTCTACTAACCTTTTGTTTCTTTGTTCTCTCAAAAAAACTGAGGCATACATAATAAAAAATGCACTCTTCTTCTTCTTCAGAATCCTAATGTTTTCTTTTTTATTATTATTTTTTTTTTGTCCTGACAACAAATTCCGGTGTCTGCCTCTGGTTATAAAACTTGTGCCTATTTCTTTCATTCCCACACTGACATTTTACAAGTGGCAAAAACTGAAAGAAGTTACAGAAAAGCTGCTATACTAATCAAACACTTGAATTCCAAACATCTTGGACAGCCTGAGTGGACACTATGACAGAGGATTATCTTCACTAGGTGGAAAAAATGTAAAAAGTCTGATTTTAATCCAGGCGAGCATCTTGGAAGACTCCAGATTTAAGGGATTCCTTTTTCCTAAGTCAGAGGATTCAAATTTGATTTGTTTTTTCAGTTCCTCTGATCTTCTTTTGTATGACAGATACGAAAAAGAAGAACCTTCCAAACTGATTACCATGGACTCTCCAACATGTGACTATAAACACAGTTAGTTGATCAATGAATGATTGCACAGACTGACATAAATCAGCTGTTTTCTCCCTTATTACAGCAAAATAGTTATTGTTTTTTCTTGTGTCTACATGTTGGGTGTTTTAATATGACAAATTTAGTAAAATATGCATTTTCAACAGTGGCAGAAAAGGTCAACATGGTAAAGACTAAAAACATCCTTTAGATATAATCCAAACGTGTCAGTTTCTCAGAATTTTTTTTAAATACCTCAATTTTTAAACCTAGTTTTTAACAAAGTGGTTTGCAAGAACACTAAACCTGTAGTGTTGCTGATTTCTCCTTCAGCACATCTGATGCAGTCGTAGCAGCAGACAGGCTTTCCTTTCTGGAGAACCTTACGAGTTCCTGGGCAACATTTTTCACTGCAGACTGACACCGGCACCTTCAAAAAAAAAAAAACATTAAATAAAGCAAAAACTCAATTTTTTTTTTAAATTTAAGCATAAATGTCAGTCAATAAAGCTCTTTACCTGCAGTGAGCTCTGTGTCCAGGTTATGGACGTATTTTGAAAGTTTAGCTGTGCGCCTGCAGGAAATGACGCATCATAAACACCAACCGTCACAAAGCTCACAGTGTCATTTTCTCTCGGCTGCCAGTTTATAATTTCGTACTTTGCAGCTGGGTCTCCGTTCTCGTTAAAGAAAACCTCCTCCCCTTCTTTTGTCCTGAAGCGAATCTTTCGGATGTGCTGCAGAATCTAGGACAGAGGCATTGATTTAAACATTCACGTAGTTTTACAATACATTCCGGTTGTTTTCCTCCAGTCTAGCTGGTGCTCACCGTGAACGGATCAAGGTGCACATTGTTGTTGCACGTTTTGTTACAGCTCAGGACATTGTGCAGAGCGTGAGCCACTGCATACACTCCCTTATAGACGTTGTTAAGAATGGGCATGAGGGACATGTCAGTGAAGCTGTTCTCCACTCCCTTCAGATCCTCATTTCCTGTACACTCTTTCTGAAATTCTGTCAGCTGCTTTTTTTTGAACTTACATTGAAATAATGCCTCCCAGAACTTCGTGAACAGCTCATTATTTGACGACATGAGCGGCCTCACATCCAGTATGAACTCTCTAAGACCGCTGACTTGCGCTTTGGGGATGGAAAGACCGATCGCTCCATCCAGAATGTGTTTCTTATCCATCGCTGCAATTTGCGAATCAAAGATCCAGGACTCACTGCCGACCCACTGATACCCTGTCAGGTTGTGGTCGGACAACGCATGTATGAGTACTTCCATATCTCTGTGCGACAGAAAAGCGACGATCGCTTTTGCAGTTGACTCCTTCACCGTTTTGATGATCTTTTGTATTTTCTCTAAGGGATCCGTTCTGAAGAATGAAACCGAATACTCCAGGCAGACGCCCAGCTGCTCTGCAGTTTCTGTGAACGTCGCCATGCCGTTGTTTCCGTAGTCGTCGTTGGTTCTGACGGCTCCGACCCAAGTCCAGCCGAAATGTTTGACCAGATGAGCCAGGGCTCTGCTCTGGTAGTAGTCACTGGGTATTGTTCGGAGAAAGGATGGATACTTGGTTTTATCACTGAGACAGGCACATGTGGCAAAGTGGCTGATCTATGAGAAAACGTTTTGTGTAAGAATAAAGTCAACATTCACATATTATCTCTGAAACATTTAGAAAAATCAGCGTATGGTAGTTGTCAGTGGTCACCTGAGGTATATGGAAAGCTCCAATGACGGTGGCCAGTGCGGTGCTGGGAGAGGACGAGGTTTCCCCCATCACGGCCTGGACCTGCACGGGTCCGGAGCATCGACCCCCAGAGGCCAAAGACACACTTTCATCGCCGTCGTTCAGCGCCAGGGCAACCTTTACGCTTCTGGTAATGGCGCCACAAGTGTCGTAGATTTTGTAGCCCAGAGAAACCCCAGGAAGTAGGTCTGTGCTGTTGTTCACTTCCTCGATGGCAAAAAGCATGGCCTGAGCAAACTGGAACTCTCTGAAATTTAAACTTTATTTAGAAGCGGGGAAGCAAAAAAAAAAAAATTAATTTCAGCATGAAACCCAGACAAAGCAACACATTCTGTTGCTTTGCGGTAAAGATAATGTATCATTAATTTACCTGATGCAATCCAGTGGTGGTGGTTTTTGTGTGTAATTATTTTCTGTGCTCTTCCAGCTGCTGTGAAAATAGAATATGCCCCCCAGAATAATGTCTCCGTCTCTGGACAGCTGGGGGATTTCAGGGTCTCCTATCTGCCTGCACGGCGGCTCCTGCGTTAGAGAGAAAGACACCCAGAGAAAGAGCTGCAGAAGAGCAAAACTCTGCTCTGGCCACCTTTGGGTGGACGTCGTCATATCCGAACAATCCAAATCTCTAGGTGCCATCCAATGAGAAGTTATGGAAGTGACATGCTTGAACCAGTATTTATAAATGTAGGGGCAGGTGATGAATAATCATAAGTTTATTTTCTGTGGGACTAACAGATAGAGGAGGGGAGGAGGGATGAGAAGCTGAGCTCTCATCTTGATTTTGTTATATTTTATTTGTGTATGTAAGTCTGCTGCATTAAAAAAAACCATACATTTTGGACAGTACAGGTCTGGCTAGTAGGACCTGAGAAAATGGTCACGATAACTTTTCTAACATCAGCAAAATAAACTTTTAGTTATACCTTACTGATATTTCAATAAATCCAACCATGTTGTTTTTTTAAACACTTAACATTTACATTTGACATTTCACCAACTTCAGTCGAAGCAGCATTTGCTTTCAAAATAAATGAATTACAGCAATTGGAGTGTTTTTAATGAAGCCATTATTAAAATTGTAGCTTTAACAGGACAAGACAAATTAAGATTGAATAAAAATTTGCTGGGACTCGGATTAATTAAATAGGGGATTTTATGAGCGGAAAAGTTTTTAAAAAACCTGGAGACAATTAAACTGATCTGGTTATCTGCTGTCGTCATTGTGAATATGATGATGTCTGAAGTTTAAAGGGCATCATATCATGATCTGCTGCCCTTTAAACTTTATTCCTCACAATTATTCATAGATGCACAAGAACCAGTTTAAAAAACAGAAATTTGTTTTCGGATGTTCAGATGATAAACTTTGGACGTGAAATGATGTAACTTCCAACTCATTGGAACTCGGTTAGTTTCTCTTGCACATCAATAATATCAACAAAGGGAAATCTTGTAATTATTAATTTTATTATTATTATTTTTAATTCTTTTTTTTACCCAGTTTACCTAAATAAGAAGAAAATAATGTGAAGCCGCAGGCATTTATCTTGAGAGGAATGTTCATACATTTTGTAGGATTCTGGCAAACTGTTTTTAGATTACCCAGATAAGGAGAAGATGGACCCAGATTGTATTTGGGTTCATGGAGGCCTATATGCTGCATGTATAACAGTACGGTCAGGTAGAGGAAGAAACACTTTGAGAATTTCTTCCTTCTCAGCTGTTGACTCAGACCGACTGATATGCTGAGCCGCTGCGCCTTCACATCTTAGAGGTTGGAGTTATTTGACCTTCTTCATTTGGAGATTTTTCCAAAGTGCAGATACAGAGTTTGGGAAGTGGGAAACACTGAATAAATGATCTAAAGTTATTAAAGAGGGATCATATAGCATCACTATTCATTCCATTTTTCTTACACAACAGAACATCCACATGAATTTAAGAGAAGCTTTTATTTTTTATATATTATAATATAAGTTTGAGCCTATACTTATATTGTAATGAGACTTTGTTGATTGAAGGCTAAATATACACAAATTTACATTGTTACAAAGATTTACTCTTCAAAACGTCTTTGGTGACCCTTTCCCCATCATATTCTTTTTTGTATTTTTTTCTGGTTTCAATAACATAATATAACATTTTGGGATAAAAATACAAATTAACAGCCCAAAAGTTGAGGCCAGGATAGCAAAGATTTCTACAGCGACACTGAAATTCCCAGGAGAGCTGACATACGCTGGGATGAAAGTGATCCACACGGCGCAGAATATCAACATGCTGAAGGTGATGAATTTGGCTTCGTTAAAATTATCAGGCAACTTCCGAGCTAAAAAAGCAAAAACAAAACACAAGACGGCAAGAAGTCCTATGTAACCGAGGACGGACCAGAATCCCACAGCGGACCCCAGAGCACACTCCAGGATGATTTTTTCTTTAAATTCCTTAAAGTTCTTAGATGGAAACGGAGGAGAGATGCTTAACCAGAGGATGCAGATGATCACTTGAACGAATGTAAAAGCCAGAACACTCAGCCTCTGCTGTGTAGGCCCGAACCATTTCATCACATTTCTCCCAGGAAGTGTAGCTTTGAATGCCATTAAAACCACCATGGTTTTCCCCAGAACACAGGAGAGGCAGAGGACGAAGGTGATGCCGAACGCCGTGTGCCGCAGCATGCAGGACCACTTGGAGGGCTGGCCAATGAAGGTCAGAGAGCAGAGGAAACACAGAGTCAGAGAGAACAGCAGCAGGAAGCTCAGCTCTGAGTTGTTGGCTCTGACAAGAGGAGTTTTTCTGTTTCTGTAGAAAATTATCATCACAATGGCTGTTATGCATGTTCCAAATAAGGCTGCAGTGGTGAGGAGAATCCCCATAATTTCTTCATATGATAGAAAAACAGCTTCCTTCTTTACACAGGCATCTCTTCTCTCATTTGGCCACAATTCAGGGGGGCATCTCACACAGGTGACAGCATCTGGAAATTTAACAAATTAAGAAAATAAAAAAATAGTAGATTTTGAAACTTTTATTTCTGCCATAAAATCTTTTTATGGCAATTAATATATTATTTAATAAAATCCAAACAAGGGCATTTGGCGTTTCTCTGTTCTCTACAGACTATTCCAAAACAAATCTGTCTTTTTTTATACAGTCATATTCAATAAATAATATTCTTTGAAAATTCCTTAATTTCAACAACTTAATTTACTAATGGAAACACATAGTACAAATTAATTTTACTCACAATGATGTTTTAAAGCCTGTGCTAAAAAATAAAATTAAATATTTCTAGTTTGCAAGTCAAGGTATGTAAGTAAATTATGTTTACATAAGGAAAAAAATAGGTTCCATTTAACAAACATTTTGTTTTGCAACTCTTTGAGATTGTAAATTATTTTGTTCAGTATTAAAATTTTTAAAATTTTGTAATAAATTATTCTATACCTGTAACATTGCTAGTTTCTCCTTCTGCACATCCTATACAGTCGTGGCAGCAGACAGGTTTTCCTTTCTGGAGAACCTTGCGTGTTCCTGGAGGACACGTCTCACTGCACACCGACACAGGGACCTGCAAAAATCACCTTAACAATATTATACGTTGTTTATGACTGTGGTGGAATATAACAATATGACATATAATGTAGAAGTGTTAAAATACAGAAAAACACGCTCTTAGCACTTAGCAACCGTAGCAGTTTTTACCTTTGTTGAGCTCTGTGCCCATTTTAATGTCTCATTATGAAGACTCAGCTGTTCATCAAATGGTAATGATGCATCATAAACGCCAACTATGACAAAGTCCAACGTGCCGTTTTCTCTTGGCTGCCAGTGCATAATTTCATACTTTGCAGCTGGATCTCCGTTCTCGTTAAAGTAAACCTCTTCTCCCTCCTTTGTCTTGAAGTGAATCTTTTGAATGTGCTGCAAAATCTAAGACACAAGGGGTTTTTTCTTAATTGCATAATTCAACGGATATAATACATGGATATCTGCCTTAGTTTACTTCTCTGTAACCTTTCTCTTTACTTATATTTTCTATGCTCACCTTGAATGGGTCAAGCTGCACGTTGTTGTTGCAGATTTTATCACATCTGAGAATTTCATGCAGAGCGTGAGCCACTGCATACACTCCCTTATACACATTGTTAAAAATGGGCATGAGGGACATGTCAGTGAAGCTGTTCTCCACTCCAGTCAGATCCTCATGTCCAGTACATTCTCTGTAATTTTCATCCGATTT
>CAEGAF010047165.1:0-24440 GCA_903067075.1 Micropoecilia bifurca
ATTTTTCATTAAGACATTAAATCCTTGTGTGGTCTCCTTTAATGTTACCCCATCAAACGAGCCTGGTGGACGTAACAGAGTGTCTGAGAAGTTATTTTCTTGCCAATAGTTCTACATTGTAATTATCTTTAGGCCTTGCCTGGGGCATATGAATACATTTTAAACTACTGAGTTCACAGCCTCAAGTCTTTTGCGAGCGTTACCAGGTTTCATCCAAAACGATCTGCTGTTACCTCCATCCATCGTCTCATCAGCTCTGACCAGCTACCTGACACCTGCAGCCAAAGAGCATCTGCCCAGAAAGGCACCATCACCATCAGGTTTGATTCCATACATTTATTATCTCCCACTTATGGCAGCAGGTTGGTTTGCTGGGCTAAATGAACAAATTCGTAGAATACATTAGAAGATTTTTCAACATTTCTAGATCAGCAAAATAAAATCACTTTTTGAAGAGAGCTTCCTTTTGATGTAAAACTTTGAGTTTAGAGATGCATTCACATTTAGAAGATTCACAACACATTTTGAATCATGTTAAGATTTATTTAAAAGGTCTGAGGCATATTTTAGTTTTAGATTACTTGGTTAAAAAACATAATACAAGGTGAAACTTGGTGTATTAGGTGTACTACAACACCAATTTTGCTGTTATTTGCTCATTTCACAATGCCGGTTTCCTACATACGTGTGCAGACATCAGCACTGCATGATTGATTGACTTCTTAAAATATGATAATACTTAAGACGGGCTCATCTTGTGAAATATTATTGTGAAAGAAGCATTAAATCTATGTCCTTCTGGGCCTTTTTCCTATTCTTTCAAAGAGGATATGTATATTTGCACCAGTTGTTCGAGATGTCTGGCGATGCTCGTCATTATGGCTATGCCCAGGTGCTTTGACATCATTTGAAATATTTGCTTTTTAATTGAAATCCCAAAGACTTTGGTGAGATTGTAGCACACTGGAAATGACATTAAGACCACAAAAGGAGTACATACACACCAAGTCTGCCCAGAAGTCTGTTTTTGTCCCTTGTTCTCTACCTTGACTTGTTCCCTTGTGCTTATCTGAGCTCTGTTCCTGTGTGAAAAAATTCTCTGCAATCTGAAAGTGACAAGGAAGAGATTTATGAAAGTATAAGTGCCTGTTTCTAGTGGATTTCATAGTGCAGAGCAAGGAATATGTAGATGAGAGCGTAGAGGGTGTTGCGGGTACGGGCAGATGTGTTTTCATGCGTGTATATGTGTGTGTGATATCACTATGGGGACTACAGCGCTTCTCCATTTTTCAAGCATTATTATACATGACCTAGTAGCGGCCGAGCTTCAGGAGTGTGGAGGTTAGGAAAGATGGCTTTTGGGATTGTCAGGGTACAGATATTGAATGATAAATGGTGTCCTCAACACTCATGCATAAAGGGACCTCCAGCTATGAGCTGAAAATACAAGACGATAAGATCATTAACTCCAGCAAACTTATTTCTCTGTTCACATTTTTATTGTATTGATATGTAATTAAGATTTTCAGAGGTACATCACGAAATGATTCATTAGTCCTTACTGAGGAAAAACGTATTTAAACGTTACCTCTAACACACCACAACTGTGGCCTTTATGAATAGTTAAATTAAATGCCTGTTGGCCTTCTTCAGTTTGTGAAATGATCTCTATTATTGAAATTTCAAAAATGACCTAACTTAATATAAAAATGTACTCTTCCTCTACAGTAGATTAACTGTGGCTCTGTAACCAAGGTTATTCTACAAAATGTAATTTCAAAAAATTCAAAGAGGATATACATAACTATACATCGTGATAAATCATCTCACCATTATTCAAACCATTATACTTAGGAACTATGTGGTTTGACACAAACAAGGCAGGGGCTTTATAACCCCGCAGAGACTTGAGAAGTTCATCATCGTAAATAGTGTGGGAAAAAATAAAAGTAACACAACAGACAGTTTACTTAACATTTGATAACAGATAAAATGAAAAAATAGAAAAAGCAGCCACCCACTTGTTTGCGTCCATTTAAAACTAAGTTCTTGTCCCATGAGGGTTTCCCTGTGACGGTGACTGTCTTCACATACGATTCAGTCATTCTGCGGACTCGATGCCTTTTTCCTCACAAGCCATCCAGAACATTCTGCTCTGTAACTGCGAGGCAGACAGTTACATAAAACTCAAAAATGCTGTCAGCAATATGCAGACTTACATAAATGCTTACATTTTTTTGTGGGGGGTGGAGGGGGAGTTGGGCCTGCCAAGAACTAAAGAGACTTGCAAACTATGGCACCCAAAGTTAAAGCTACCACTGAGTCAGTCTTCTGGCCCCTACATGAAGAGCTCAAATCTGACTTTTTTTCTGCTTGAGAATTGGCTTGGTGTGTGGCGGTTACTGCTTCTCAAGTCTGAGTGGACTCTGAAAGCTGTGGGTGGAAATAGCCATAAATATTACACCTTCAGTCATTACAGATCTGCTTTATGGAACTGGGATCACCTGTTTTGATTTTACAGATGAACTACCAATCACAGAGCTGGTAGACACCACTTTTCTCCCTGCTAACAAAGACATTTACATTCTGATGGAATGGCTCTCAGATGACACTAAATTCTTGGATAACCAATAACTTTATTTCATTAGAAAATATTTAATTGATAATGTCTTTAAATTTTACATTACTGGTTGTTTTTTTCATTTTTTCTTAAGTTTATTGCATAGAAAACTGCTCTTACAGCAGCATTTTACACTCATTAATCTGATTTCACAGTCAAATAAACGTGAGGTATAAAAACGGTGGAGTCACACAGCTAAAAGAACAGCAGTAAAAGGCTCGTCAGTAGGCAAAATAGCTGTCTTCTGTTTGAGTCATTAAACACACCAACCTCTTACTAATGCCACTTTAAGCAAGGTCCAATCACATTCATCTGTTTGAACAGAGTCATAGGGAGAGAATGAGAAGTCGTGGAGGGTGAAATAGAGACGATGCTGATACGGTTATTGACAGAATTGGACGTATTTACTCAAGCTGTGAAAAATAGCCAAAACCCCAGAGAAAAATAGCAGCTGGACTGTGGATGTTGGAGGATTGTTGGTAAACAGACACATCATAAGTTTGATCTGATTGTGTCTTTCTTACGTTGCAGATCAAACAGGAGATATATTTAAGGGTTGTTCTGTTTCAAGGACATTTACCGAAATCAAACAATTAAAATTAAGCCAGTCCATTAAGTATTTAAGTATTAACTAATTTTTCCTTCACACATTAAAACTTGTCTTAAATGTCATTCTCAATATATGGAGTTTTATATAATGTTGGTCCAACCTCAAGCTTCTCAAAAGCTTGAGCTTTTCAGTGTGCTTACGGGGAAGTTTTGATAATCCTTCCTCGTGGGGATTTGTCAGGTCGGACACCATTTTTGGACAAAAAAGGCCTTGCTCAAAGTCTGTGCTCGATTCCTCCTGAAGGTTTTCTGTAGAATTGTGGTCAGAACTCAGTCAAGCTTTCCACACCAGATTTAGTCAACTCTATGTCCTTGCATTGAGCACTTGTGAAGTCATGTTACAGTGGGAGTCCATCCCCAAACTTTTCCATAAAAGCCTGGAGTATGAAATTGTCTAAAATCGGGGCAGCTTGTGGTGAAGAGGTAAAATGGACGCCTCATATTCAGGGCCATTAACACATCCAGGTAAGGATCAATTTCTGACCTTAGGACCTTTCCTGCATGGATGTTCTCTTGTCCGTTTGTCTATTTTCTTCTTATATACTGCAGATAATAGTAACCATTCCCAATAAAACCCGCAGTCTCAAAGAGTGATTTCACCACCTTAAATAATTTAACATTTATTTTAAGGCTGAACTATGGAGAAAATCCTTACGTAGAAAGTAAGTGGTCAAACACAATGCCTGACAAAAGGTTCCATCTTACAACTTTACATCTAACACAAAGCAAGTTACAAGAATGGCACCATTTTTGTTACTAAAACCCAGTCATTCTTTATTGCCATGTTTCACAGTCTAAAATATTTAACATTATTGCACTGAATGTTCATATTGCAAAAACACTTTGAAAAATACTGATCCTGGTAAACTTTTGCTGAGTCTCAAGCTCGAGCTTCTTATTTTATTTCTATGTTCCTAAGAATATCTGTTATGTTACTTTACAGGCAGAAGTAAAAAAAGAGTTGCAAGTAGTTGCAAGCTAACTATAGTAATTTACAACTCCCTAAAAGTGGTTTTGAATAGCATTAGGCATATTTTTAGAGCCAAATTACTACCAGTCTGTTTGCATTTGTGTACACAAGTGTATGCACAACTTTTCATGTGCACACTGAGGTGATGCAGTTCTGCTCTAAGATGTAGGAGAGAGCAGGTTGGGGGGCATATTGTAATTACTCGCTGCATTAAAATCGCTTGGCGTTATGGATCACAGGGGGGATAGTGGTGTCTGAAACGGCCGTCTCCTTCAGCGGTCGTTTCTTCATATGACAGCAAACATACAGTCTGCAGCCATAAAAATGGGAAGGGCTTTATATGTTTGTATGTGTCGCCAACACACAACACCCTGGGTCTGGCAAGAACACAGCTGTAAAAGAAAAGAGGGATGACTCTTAAAAGGAGGTTTTATATGGCCATGGGGAGAGTTTTAATGGGATCTTTTGGTTTATTAGTATGCAGAGGTTATGCATACAGCCATTCCAATCTTTGGCCATTCAGTGTAATGGTGGGCAGTTCTAAATGCCTAAACAATGCCATGATAAACTGTGTAAGCGTACAACATTAACTGACCAAAAAAGAAAAAGTGAAAATAGGCACAGCAACGTCCTCATGCTTAGGTTCAGAAATAGTTAGAAACACTATGTTGAAGTTGTGCAACAAACTATTCTTTAGATTCCACATAATAAATAAACTAACTCCACTCTGCTCCTGTTTTTCTTGAGATAACTGTAGTCAAAAGAAAATTTTCACATTTCTCCCATTTTAACAAATGTCAAACTTACTGATCAGCCAAAACGCAAAAAAATAAATAAATAAATAAATCCATCCAAACTAGCATTGCAGCAGTGTTCATTTGTAGCTCTCACTGGGGTCAAGAAAGGTTCACCTTGTCACTAGTCCATCACATGCCAACATAGAGACAACACACACAGTCATAGCAAAGTGAAATCCATAGAACTGTATTACGATGACCTTCTCAGGTCTAAAGATGGAGGGATTTGATGTAAGGGAAAAAATGATGCCACTCTAAAAAGAATCCAGTGTACAGATACTGTTTTTTTTTTTTTTTTTTTTTACATTTTTCTCCTTTTCTGCTTTTATAACACTTCAAACTTCACATGCAAATCTGTCCCTTACGTCCTCATTAGAATAAGGTCTACATCTCACCCAGCAGTGTTACGACAGCCTGTACTGCGGTCCAAGCTAATGATCCAAGGAACAAGCTGAGGGTAATCATCAGTAATAATCCCACTATTGACAGATCTTACATAAAATCATGCGCAGCACGGAAGTTATCTTATGTTGCTGAACACATTTCACAATTCATCGACCCTTGCCGTATTTCAGTCTTAAACAAAGAGTGGCATTGTTGGTGGTACAGGCTCCGTTGTCCCCGATGGGAGAAGATGGTGCAGGTTGAAAACAGCCCTAACCTTTCATGCTTGTTTACGCTCTCTGTTGAAAGGACCCGAGGATGGGAGGGATGAGAGGAGGTGGAAGAGGGAAACGACGAGGTGACCTCTCCTAAGTTTACGCAGCCGCCACCCCCATCTGTTCCTCTTGTCCCCTGGAGACCCAGCGGCTGGGCCTTAATGAGGGACCCGATGGAATTGTTGGGACGTCACCACAAAGAGCGCTGGGATGTTGAGACCGGCCGGGCGAAGCAAGGGGATAGAAGAGCGAGCGTGTTTGTGTATGTCCGCTTTTGCCTTTGTTACCGAGGAGCATGGGGAAGATAAAGGGCTCAGGAATAGGAGCCGTTCTTGCTGCGAGGATGTTTGTTGGAGGTATTTCCTTTTCAGCTGCTTGTTTGACTTTATCTCTCTAAACTTAGATTTTTACCAAAAGCACAAAGTTCAAAGCTAATGTCCTTCATTGGGCTTTTTTTTTTTTTTTTTTTTTTTTAAATCGGGTTAATAAGATTATTTGTGTTAAAAAATTTTGAAGCAAGATTTTTTAATGTGTGTTTTTAGTTCAGAGTAAAATTTTTGAACAAAATCTAAGACTTAAAATCCTGTAAAAAGAGAAATATAGACAACTGTTAGTAAAACAGCCGACAATAGAGTTCTATGCAAGGAAAATCATCTGATACCTACAACCAGGGCTCCCAGAAATCCAAGACTTAGAGGATAAAATTATTTGTCCCAGTAGAAGGGATATTGATCCCAGTATTACAGTCAGCTGTAAAATGACTTTGGGTTTATGATGTGTTGAAGAGGAATGAGCCATAGATTTGCAAAGCACATAATTCTCACTGCTGATCTCTGTGTTCTCAACAAGAACTCCATCTGGTTGTTACAGTAAAGAATCTTTGTGAATTTTTTGCAACGTTTTGAAGGAGCACAGCATGTCTTAATACTTTGATTCTTTTACTTGTCTGATCCAACAACTTATAGCACATATTTTGGCTCAGAAACACAAACATCTGTAAGATCCACATTCACTATGCTGTTTTCTTGAGCAAGACAGTTTATACAACTGTTTAATTCTCAGATTGCACAAAAAGAAAGATGCACTCAACAGAACTCAACCCAACTGGGTTAACATTTATATAAATGCAGCTAGTGGAAAATGCTTCTATTTAAAGATTTATGCAGTTTACAAATAGCAGACTGAAAGAAGTAAAAAAAATAGTGGCAAATATGCATTGCATGCGTTTAAAATCCTGTGGTTGCCTTTTTGTATGCAGAACATTCCCATGATTTTCAATAATACTCAAAACTCAAATACATACTTCTTTACAGAACATGTCTCTACAAGGTAGTACAATTCATCCACTCAATGTGAGGAGACTTTGAGATGATTTGTGATGAGCTTGTTTGCAAATGCAATTAATTAGTGCAGTTGGCATTTTAGCTCCAGTGAAAAAAGAAAGAAGCATATAGAACATCTGAAAGATGACAGACTCACAGAGTTGCATTTTGCCTGGAGCAGATTTTATTTTTTTTACCTTTGAAAGATAGAAACATCACTTATCCAGTTTGCAAAACAATCTGCCAAATCTTTGTTTTACAAGAAACTAAGAGGATAGACATTTGTTAGGTTAAAGTTTTGATTACATTTTTTCTTACATTTAAAAAAGTTGAAATGGTGGAAATAAAATAAAACTGACTACACTTTGTTTTTTTCTCCTTTCCCTTCATCTATCAGATGTCAACTTACAAGAGCTACTTTGGAGGGGACATTGTTTCTATTTTTCGTTTTCCTTTTTAACAAAAATCAAGTCTTTCAGACGATACTTTGTACTTCAAGGTTTCATATGATTAGTTTTAAACGATTGTTCTCAAAACAAGAGAGGAACAAAAACCCTCCTTTGTCAGTTATTGGTAGAGTCTCACTTTGTATATGCAAAGAAATTACAGAGGAACGTAGATGTCGAAAGTTTGTATGGAAAACAATGCAAAGAATCTTATTCACTGCGTCTTTGAAAAGATTTATTTTTTATTTTTAAGTGAAAAATGAAGGGTTTTTTCCCTCTTCACTCTATTTGTCCTTCAGACAGCACAAAGTGAATTGCCACTGGCCTCAGCAGGTTTGTGTATAGTGACAGAGAAAAAGAAAGTGGGAGAAACAAAAAAGGTGGAAAAACAATATTTCCTTTAGAACCCTCAACATAGTTTTTCATTTTCAAATCTGTTAGGTGTCGCTGACTTTCCCTCTTTAGTACAAAACAACCACAGAAGAGTTCTGCTGTAACAACTGCTGTAGTACCAGAATGTGAGAGGGAGGTTACCTGAACCCAGATGAATAAGACATTTTCTAGATTGCTGCACTCTTTGTAAAAGGGTAACTGGCGAGCTTTCTTCCATTCGTTCGCATGCCACAAATTCCATCATGTCATTCTTTCCCAAACAAAGGATAAACCCAAAATGGAATTGTTTGTGAAAAAATTGGTGCACCTGAAACCCCTGGTATATTTGAATGCTATGTGCTTTTCTTTTAGCGTGACTATAGATGGAGAATAAAGGTGGTTAAAACATCCCAACACAGAAGAAGGTGGCAGATAGGCAGGTTGCAGGAATCACAGAGGCTTTATTTCTCAAGTCTGAACGAAACGAGACTGTGAGAAGAATAAACCAAGGAGGATGTGCTGCCATCGGATATAATGCAGAACCACCTTCAAAAGCAGCAACCGTCAGTAGTTTTATTCTACACGACTATCAGACCCTCACATTGTTGTGGAGGAAATCAGGCCTAAAACATGTCGGGTTTGGGGATACCAGAGGGACGGGGTCTGAGGAGTGGAGCCACCGGAGGCAGGAGGTTGTCATCCCCACCTGGGGTGGTCGACTCCTCGTGGCTGCAGTCTGTACTGGCAGACAAAGGTTACTGGTCTGGTGGGGTGTCAGCTGCTGGGTGGGTTCGAGGTTCTGGGGGTGTGTTGCCCCTGGGCTGGGTTCCTGTAGGGCTTTGATTCTGGTGGGTATGCTGCCTGGAGTTAGGGCCGGTGCATGTGCTGGTTATAAGCCCTGGTTCGGAGCCCTGGCCTGGGGCCCTTGATGCCATGGTTGCCTTGGGGCATCTTAAGCTGGCCAGGTGAGGCGGTACATTGGAGGGGATGAGTTGAACTCAGCCTGGGTATCTTGAAAACAAAAAAGAACTGACCCACTTCTTTTTACAACATTGTTTCAGTGAGATGAGTTTCACAGGTAATTAATTCAGTACATCTCATTTAAGGTCTCGTGGCAACATTTCAACCTGATTAGGTCTATTTTGTTGCGAATTTCCTGCTATGTTTGAAATAATTTTCTGTTGATCAGAGTTCAAGCCAAGTCATTGCTGTCAGAAAAATGGCCTCACATTTGACCAAATTCATCTCTCATGAACAACAGATGCTACAAGGCGTTTAGTCTATGACAATTTTGGTCTGTTTTGGTCTCAGTGTCTGTCCAAAGGGTATTAAGAAGAGACTTTGCTAAGTGAAGCAATGCTGCTATATTCCTTTTTGCAGGCTGTCTCCAAGCAAACCTCCAGGCTTTGTGTAATCATTGTGATATGAACTGTAACATTTAATGTAACTGAGCCCTGTGGTAACAGAGATCAAATCTTTTCTTTTTTCCTGTCTTTTTGGTGTTTCTTTAAGCACTGAATGCGATGATCTTAGGAATACTTGTTGGGAGATTGTCAGGTTGCTTAAATTTTCTCCATTTATAAATAATTGTTTTCATCGTAAAAATGTAGAACTTTGGACTTGGCCTTCTAACCTTTCCCAGATTGATGGGTAGCAATAGCTTTTTTTGTCATCGCTGATGATGTCTTTCTTCCCAGAGATTTTGCTAACACACCCACACGTTCCACACATCCTGACGTTCCCTCCAGTATCCTGGAGCTTGTAGAATAATTGTGAAGTCCTGAAGCCTTTTCCCCTGCAGCAGAATCACACAGTGAAGTTCTTAATTCTCCAGAAATCCTCCTGTAATATTCCAATCAACAGTTTGTTGATTCTGATATAAATCAGTGATGAATTATTGCTGTTTGCTTTTCAAGTTAAGTGTTAAACGAAGACAATTCAAAGCACATATACTCTGATAGCAAAATGTTTGCTAAATAAATTGAACATGTTTCACAACTTCACCTGTGCTAATATTTGTGCAAATAAAGTAAAAGTAAAAGGTCAACATTTTTTTTTAGCTAAAATTGACCAGAAATAATATAAATCTGCATAATGCAAAAAAAAAAAAACAACAACCAATAAATAAAAAAAACATCACAACAGAACCTAAAGCCAAACTTTTGGCCTTTACTGTAAATGCCTGGGTATGCTCTAAGGTCATGCATCTGCCCTGTGATTCCTGAGCACGTATTTTTTTTACAAGCGCTCAAACTTGCGGCCACCATCGGTGGCAGCATCTGCGTCTTAGTGTGTGACTCTGCAACGCTGAGACTAAAGCCCATCAGGCTGTGCTCACATGCAATTCAGATGAGCTCTGCAAATCCAGCATGAAATTAAATTTACGACTTGGGCCACAACACACACACAAACACGCATACACACACTCCTCTATGATGTCCTGATAACACAAGGCCCAAAGTGGAGTGTGTGTGTGTGTGTGTGTGTGTGTGTGTGTGTGTGTGTGTGTGTGTGTGTGCACTAGAGGTGCTGCGAACTAACAGGAGCAGTGAGTGACTGTGCAACTTGTGCGCACATTTTTTTCACAGTTTCTTTGATTTATATTAGCTTCAAAGGTGCAGTGTGTGACATCATACAGGAGTCATGATGCAGTTTAATGACAAGGTGAATTTTTACTGAAGATTTTTCCATGTGCGTTGATTTGTGTGTCTTCTACCTCCATGATTTCATCCTGGTTTGCAGATCGCTCTGCCCCGCCCTGCTCAATAATAGAGCATTGCCAACAATAACAATAACACTAATGGCTACCAGCATTACACCACAGTCCCCACCACATCTATAACAGCTGCCACATAGACGCACACACACACACACAATCACACACACACGTGCGCGTTTCAATCGAAACTAAGTCTGCCCCAATCATGTCAGCCCCAGCTCCCTCCATTTGCATAAAACAATTACCCTGGGCGGACTCAAGGTTCAATGTCGTCTAGACGACATGTTTCACTGTGGTGTCATCAAGCTGTGTGTGTTTGTGAATGTGTGTGCGTACGTGTGTGTGTGTGAGAAGAGGTGTAGTCGGGACACACTAGGCTGGTTGTAAATTAGCTGGGGTAAGGCTTCTCGGGCACTGGCCGCATCACATCACCCTGAGGCGTATGAGGCTTGGAAGGATTTATTCACACAGATAATGCACACATGTAAAAGAGAGAGAGTGTACTCTCTCTCACTGTCACACACACACACGCACACACACACACACACAGAGAACTGACTTCTAAAACTAATATTCATAGCAGGACAGAAAGGCGGAGAAACAGGGGGTGAATGAGCGTGTGTGTGTGTCGGTCTACATTTGTGTTTGTTGATCTCTTTTTTTTCCCTCACTATCTCCCTCTCTGTCTACTAAGCTTTCACCACCCCATTATTTTCTGCTACTGAGCCTCGGCGATCAATACTAACAACTCGTCGGGCATCAGAGAGTAAGAGGTTGGCTCCTTTCTTCCCCTCCTCCCCTCCGACCAACAAGAGGCCATGCATAGACAAAACAGAAAGAACAATAGCCGAAACAGAGGACAGGAAACACTTTGCCTACTTGGCCATGAGCAGATCTGGGTTTTAAATTTAAGACCAATTAGGGAATGAAAACATTGTGCAGTGTGTTTTAAATACATGGAAAATATTGCAGATTTAAGTAAAGGAAAGTTAAAGTTTGAAAAGCTCAGAACAGCTCGCTAAAGACAAAACATTTTCATTAAATTATGTCTTAGGCCAACCAGCCCAACAACCTCTGTGTGGTGCTAAAGACCTTTCAAATCATGAAAAGATTTATGTTTAACCTTTAACCCCCCTAAAAACTGGCATTCTGCTACTGTCTGTTTTTGGTGAGTCTGTGTGAACTGCAGGCTCAGATTCCAGTTTTAGCTGACATGAGCGGCGCCCGATGTGGTCAAGGTTCGACGTGTTGGATGGTCAGAGAACGGATTCCTCAAATCTTAGTTTTACTGAAAGGTTAGTTTATTCCAATGCGGCATTGGAAGTCGCTTTTTCTCTCCTTTCTTTATCTCCTTCCTCATTCTGCCTTTCGGTGTGAACTTCCAAAACTCCTCTTCACCGCATTAATTTGCTAAATACACTGAAACAATCTTATGTGAGTGGCTATTTGCTGTAGCCAAGCATTTAAGTATAAATGTACCTAATAAAGTGGCCATTAAGTGTATGTGTTATAGCTTGAGATGTAAAAGAGTTGGTATAAAAATAAAGAAAAGTGGGAGGATGAAAAAGAGGAGGAGAAAGGCTGGGGTTGGGTAATTGTCCCTTGCAGTAGGGGTGGCAAAGTGACAGGGGCATTGGATGACAAGCCCTTGCCCTCCTTACTCAAACAGAAGCGCGCACACACACACACACACACACACACACACACACTGCGCACACACACACACACACACACACACACACAGATGTACGCAGACATAAAACGGGATGAGACAGGGAAAAAAGAAAAATGCTAGGATGAGGGCAGCGGAGGGAGGGAAAGGCTGTGACATCCCAGACCCAGGCTAGAGGATTAATGATGAATATAAAAAAAGAGAAAAGAAAATCACACAAAGAAGGCAGAGAGAGAGAAAAAAACTCAACGGGGGAGCAAATATAAAAACAAGACAGAATAAAGAAAGGAAAACAGAGGGGCATTTTTGTCCCAGAAGGATGGATGAAGTGATTTTGCAAGTCAGCCCTCCTAGGGGTGCAGATCTATAGACGCACACACACAGTCAAACACTCATTTCCAAAGAACACACATCACTGTAGATGCATTTGAATGCAAATAGACAGATTAATGAAGAGAACTGCTTTGTTTCGTCATCTCTTCTTTTGTCTTTATACACAACTGGCATCATATGCAGACGGCACCGTCGCACACAAACACACACACACACACACACACACACACACACACACACACACACACACACACACACACACACACACACACACACAGTCGTACTTAAAACAGTCTTTTCCACATTCATACACAAACACATAGCTTTGTGAAACAGGGGATGCTTAATCAATGTCACAATTCAATCAATAACCCAGTCCCATGTGATGGGGCTCTTGGCTCCATCCCTCCTCCTCTTCATCCACTCTTCCTCTTCTCTGTATTTCCTGTCGTCTCCCTTTTCCTCCGCTTCCCTATCACTTCCACCCCTCATCCCACTCAACAGTTCACCTTCCTCATGCCCTAATGTCGCTTAGAAGGGCAAAGCAGTATCGGTCAAAACTGCTCCACATTCACCCCCTAGAGTTTCAGGAAAAAAAGGCTGTTTTGTCCTATTTTTTTATCATTTTGTATTGATTCAACGCACATCAATTTCTCTATTATTTTAAAGTTGTTTTTTGCACTATGAATTAATCCTGAATAGGATTTAATTTTTGTTCAACTGGATGTTGTTTCATAACCTTTATTTCCTTGAAATGCCCACTATATGATACAACACTTGGCAAATTTATTTAAAAATTGATTTACTAAGAAAAGGGTTCAAAGACAGTTCATGACAGAACGATCAAAGTTTTAGTGTGTTTTTATTTTAGAAAATATGACATTAAACTTGAATCTTTCTCAATGATATGGTGTTTGTGGTGTTATTTATTTCAATGATTCAATAAATTAGTTACCATAAAACCTTAACAACATGGAGGGAATTTTTGGCCGTTTCTCGTGATCACTGTGACAAACAAAGTCACAGTTTGTTTTCCCAAACACCAAAAAACTGAAACTGCTCCACTTGAGGCAAAAACTGACTGCCGATCTACAGCAAACTGTCCATGTTTTTCCATCCAAGAACAATGACGAAAGACCTTTAGGACCTCACTCCCATCCCATCACTTTAAACTCGACTGCAATCTGCTGCAGTCCACGCTGAAGGTTAAGCATTGAAGATGCCAAGAGGACCACATCATCGGCAAAAAGCAAAGCTGGGAGCCTGGGGTTTTCAAACCAGATACCCTCTTATTCAAGTTGTAGATCCTGTCCAGGAACATCAAAAAACCTTTGACTTTATGTCAAGAATGCAGACACAACTCTTGGTTTGGTCCTTCAAGGACAGGAGTCTTTGAAAGCACACACCACAAATTGCTCCTGGAAACGAGCCTTTTCCAGATCTACAAAACATGCTTAACCGGACAACCAAACTTCCATGAACCGCTTAAAAAATATCTCCTCTCCCATCCCACAGAGGCAACTCCTCCTGATTCCAAAGTTCACCAGCCAGATGACGACTGTATCGAAAGGCCCTCGCCGGTCAGCGATGAGTGCCATTTTTTTTTCTGTTTGACGAAGTTGCATTAATTGTCAATAATGATAGAAAAGTAAGTGCAGGAATTTTAAGTTTCATCAAAACACAACACAAATTCCTGCTAGTTATTAGGTGAAACCAAACTGCTTGTTTTTAGAGGTTTTTGTGGCAGTGGTGGCCTTGGCCTTGCAGTATGGAGACAGAAAATTGGCAGGGAGAGAAAGGAAGACTGTAACAAATGTGAGGTTTGGAATCAAACTCGGCCTGGCAGAGTTGAGGACCATTAATTTAAACTCCACCTGTACAACACGTAATGGCCCCGAACTGCAAAGGTTTATGAAAAAACAACTACATACACCCTGAAAATTTCAGATAAACACAAAATGCATAGAATTCAAGAATGCATTCAGAGAGCTGCTTTCTTTTTTACCATGAGTGTAATTATCATCAATTATCAGATCCAAATATATAAAATTAGGTAAACAAGAATCAGCAAGTGAGTTCAGTGATGAATTATGATAATTTGAAAATATCTTTCTTTGGAAAAATAAATGTAAGTTTTAATTCTCTGTGTTGTATGAGACAGAGCTACAGAAAGATTCCTTAGTTGAAGTTTAAGCTGCTTTATTAAATTAAATTATCTTTCTTTTGCAATTTGTCAGATTTTCCTTAACTTAAATGCAATACACATGTGTGTTGTAGGGCTTGTTGTAATGTACAGAAATTACAACACTGCACTTAAAATACCTATTGAAAACGTTTTCTCTTTTAGGAAAGAATTGCTCTCAACATGTTTGTTAGTGAATAGTTTAAAATGAGCCTCAGCATACCAGGTAGTCTCCAAGAAATCCATCCCTTTTACGCATTAAATGTTTTCTTTTTTTTGATCAATCCTGAACTTTGCAGAAAGTCAATGAAAGCCTTTCTTTCGAAAATGTGTTTATTTTAATAACTTGAGCACCAAATCTTTATCTTATCCTGTGCATAAAATATCTCTGCTGTGTTAGCGCACTACTTTGTGCATAAACACCGGAATAATAGCCCATAAAAGTACCCATCCAACTCACAGACACATGTGCACAGTATGTGCAGAGGTATGGCTTCATATCCCATGGCTGTAGACATGACAGTGCTGCCTCTCTCTGTCTTCTCCTGGGAAAGGCAGCTTCAGAGTCTTCACACACCCTCAGTCTATGTGCTGTGCACACAGGCACATCCTGCTCAACGATCAAACACAGTTGTTCCTGTGGTGTAGCGCGCCACCCCTGTTGGGACAAACTCCCCCTGGGTCACTGTGTGCATACATGCTGCACAGTATGGACACGGCTACCAGAGCTCAGCCAGAATTGTTAGCAATAAAGCTATGTTATTAAAAATCCAATATTATGTGAGTCTAATATGATTGTAGCGTAATGCTGGCTTATGAGCATGTAAATGGTGCTGTGAGGGACTAGTTTACTTTGCTGTTATTGTTTTCTGGGTATAAATGACACAATATAATCGTTGCTTGTCCATCTAGAGTAAATCGCTTTCCTTTGTTCATAAAAACACGATTTTCAATAAAAAGTTTGGAGGTTATTGCTGCAGGATAGTGTATTGTCTGAGAAGTTGACCAAGTTGACAAGCAAGTTGAAGGTAGTCTACTTTATTATGGGAAATGTAATCAGTCATTTTTACCTGTAATTAATTAGAATTCAAATTTCTAATTGACTTGGTGATGCACCTGCATCTGAGCAGGTCTGCATGCTGAACCAGAGTCCAACTCATAATGTCTTGATGCAACCAAATAAAAACAAGTAAAAGAGCAACTCTGTTCCTCATCGCTTATTTAAAACTGTGCATAAAGGGAGAATATTAAGGTCCAGAAAGGTCATCACTTGCTATAGGACATTTATATCTTGTTCTATGAATTTATTTGATAGGTTTAATAAACACAATGTAATGGATTACAAAGATTTCTTTCTGTCTTCCAATTCCATAACATTAAAGTTTTTTTTTCTTTTGAATACTGAATAACTTTGTTGTGGATCTCCTGTAGTTCACATGGTCACACTGCTTCCTTGATGTCTAATTTGTTGAGATGCATCATGCATGTGCCACATACAGTATGTACATGTGGGGTGACCAGTTCACCACTTATCTGTTCTTCTCAGTTTCTGGTGTCAGAATGGGCTCAACAGCTGAAAGGAAGACGGGCAGCGAGGTTCCCTGAGTGCCTGTGTGCACCATGTGACCTGTCAGTGGTTATGGCTCAAAATTGGGTTTTTTTCACATGCATGTATGGCTGCATTTGCATGTGCGTGTTTGTGTGCATGTCTCAAACACCAGATTTGATCTTTGCAAAGGCTAACATCTGTCGCCTGTCATTTTAGAAAGATTGATGACAGCTACCAGAATGGAGAAGTGAAAAGAAGGAGAAGGAACAGGGTGAGGAAGAGGAGGAGAGAGCAAGACCTGCTGGAGAAAATAGACAGGTCACAGTCAGGCTTTTGATGGTGGATCAGATAATCTACATGGATATTGGACTGTGTATGTAAAGGCAAGCAATGAGTTGCATTGTTGGTTGTGGCAGAAATGTTGCAATTCAACCAATCTTATCTAATATTTACCATTAGGTTAACTTTAGACAAGAGGAACACTGCTAATTAGATTGACAGTTTGGTTTGTTTGTTTTCCACATTTTAGCTTATTGTCTCAGTACTTTGTACATTGTATTATCATGGACAGAAACCACAGAGGTTTTGCTGAAGAAGTCGACTTCAGGACAGTGTATTGGAACAAAGATTAATGAAAGACAGCCTTGTGAGATTGTGGCCACTGTAAGTGGGACAAGGAAAGAGATACATTCTGATAGTCTGTACCACAAAGAAGCAGGAAATGCAGCTTGGTAAACTGAAATACCTAGTCATACCTTGCCAGGTCAGCTTAGACTGGCTGACTGGCTGTACCCCCAAGAGCGAAGGAAGACTGCAAATGCTAATTCTGCGATAGTACTAAGACGTTGTCCACTGTGCAAATTAATGCACATTAAAGTACATTCGCAGTTATTTAAACCATTAAAATAGGTAGGTGTGAATATTTTTACATGGGCTCCCAAGTATTTATGGATTTTAGCTTTTCATGGGCAGTTGTGATCCCCTATCAATCATTCCAGAAGTAACTATATTACAAATATCTTAGATGTGCAGCATAAAAAAAAGAAATCTGCAAATATCCAAATCATCATTATGCTGGTCTGATGTGAACTAAGCTTAGGTTTTAAATAATTTAAAACCTTAAATTTGTTGCTTTTAATTATTGAACAATTGGGATGACTCCCTGGTTTCTTTTATTTTCAGTGACTTTACTATTTACTGCATACAGATTGACCAACTGTCCGTGTCTTGTTATATTGTCAGGTTGTTGCCAGCATTAGTATGCTTCTCATGAAGACGTGAACAACAAAGAAAAAGCTCCATTTACAACTTTATAATGCAATCATCTTCGCTTCTTTCTGTTTTTATTTGCCTCTCAGTGTGTCCGCGGGGACAAGTCCCTGACCGCTGTACACGCAGCTGGCTGAAATAAAAAAAAAATAGAAAAAGTGGAAACCTAATTAACTTCAGAGTAGAGATATTATCCAAACAGACAGAGAGAGAAGCTACACTCATTTAAAGCCCAGGCAGCGTGGGTCATGCTCCATGAATTATTCAAGCTGGCCGCCAGTTTGCAGAGCGAGTTTTAAGTGGACAATGACCCTGTGCACACTCATTTAGCCTGCGCCTCGGCTAACAAGGCTAAGTATTCACTGACTCTCCACTATCCTCCACTAACAAGCTAATGGAATTTCAGTCAAGAGAATGCACTGAATGGCTTAACACGGGCACGCCTCGTTCTGGCCCTTTATACACACACATATCAATATTCAATTAGATCTGTGGGGGTTTTTTTCAGCGTGGCCTTGTTAAGTAAAAAGTTGTGTAAAGGGAAAGCTTGCAAAGGCCAAAAGGCTAGTTCCAACCAGGCGTTGATGACTTAAATAGAGGTCTATACCTTTTTCTATAATTACAACCTTGGCTCAGATAAAAAGAAGTGGTGTCGGAAAAAATGCATCAACTCTTAAAAGACAAGTATACTTCATAAGACTACATTATACAACAATAGGAGGAAGGATGTCTTTTCAAAGTACCTTCTGTATTTGTGGATTTGGTCTTGTTCTCAACTAATACAATGGATTATTTACAATGGCCCCAATATAAAAATTTATTTGTTAATCAAATTAATAGCTTTACACAACACTGAAACACTCCATAAAACTCTGCTGCCTTTACTACACTGGCCATCTTAACACAGGCGATTACACACTGCACTGAGCTCATAATTGAGACTCTGGAGGGGTTGAGGAAGCTCAGATCACCATGAAAACTGATCTGGGACAATTTGTATTAATCTACCTTTTTTTTATCTACTATTTTAATAATGTCATAAAATATCATATTATGTCAAATATGTTGGGATGTGTCATATAAATGATCTTTGCTTTCCAGTGGTTCATTGCAGGTTTGCCTACTCTTACACAGTATTTAGTTGTGGATTTGACTATTGAGTGCTCTTTAGCAGTTGAGGGATTTTACAAGTTGAAATCTTGACAATAGAAGGAATCAGTTACAATACCTCTACTATTGATCTGTTATTCAATTTAAACTCATATTACCGACCAGAATCTTTGAACTTTCAACCCTTTGATCTTACACCTTTTGTCATCATTGTCAAAACTTCATGGAGTTGTCTTACAATACCTTAGTAAGCATTAGCAATGCAATCTAATAAATTATTTTTCCTGAGTGAGCTATGCACCACCTGATCCCCTAAATCATACCTGATTAGAAAGATTATAGAGTGGAGTAAAAATGAAAAATGATAGCAACATTTGTGTTGCATGTTATTTGCTTATAGGGTAAACTTGCATTTAATTGTGACAGATCTGTAGAGAACATATGAATCCTGCTGTCTTGTGCTGGAGGACTACAAGTCAGGGAATGCTTTCTCTTAAACAATGGATTTCTAGGTGAGCATTTGATGATTTTTTTTTTAATCGACACCACAAGGAAATGCTCAGTCTTCATACAGAATGCATAGATGGACAATCTGACAAAGAGCGTGAGTCGTGCTTAAGGTTGGGAAGAAAGCCTCTGAATCACCGGGTGTGTTTATCAGTCGACCAACCATTGAGTGTCATTCGTTCGCCTCAGTCAAAAGCAGCAGAGTGAGCTATGACTTAGTAACCATGCCAGCATTCTCATTTCATGTATTCAGTTGAAAGCGCAAATAGCTCTTATGTATACATCTCTTACCAATGTCAATGGGTAAAGTAGTTATTACCAGCAATTACTCTCAGGGACTCTGATACTATGTACCTGCAAGTTTATGATAAGTGGCAAGTGGCAGTATTATGCTAGCAAAGTATTCATAAGAGGTTTTATGTCTTAAATGAAAGGTAGATTAAATCCGGTGTTAGTAGAATTGTTGCGTTTTTGTCTTTTGATTTATAGAACTTTGTTAAAGTTTTGCCATCTGCAATAACTTTAACAGGAAAGAAGTGGAATGATAATGTCAGCTTAATAAAAGAGCATAATAATAAACTTTCAAAAGGTGGAAACACTGAAACCAAAGATATATTTTAAGGCTATATGTGATGTTTACTTTTTATAACCATGCACCTTGTGAAGATAAAAAAAAACCCCGATACACACACTATCAATTAGCTTGAATTATTTTTCCAGCCTTTGCAGTGCCTTAATTTCAAAGTTCATTGAATGTCATCTGAAAAATCCTTGTAGTGTTTCATTGGGGGGAACGTCAGTTCAATTTTTTGTGCCAAACTAGTTGATGTGTTCAATTGAACATTTTAAAAAAACCGGGACAAAGAAAGAGCAGGCTTAATTCCAATTGGCTATGAGAAACAAAAGCCCACTCAACCTTGTTGATAGAAATTGCACTTGAGAGCAGAGCTGGCGAGGGCTACAGTAAATACTGATTAATTTGAATTCCTAATGAATAGGCTCTGAGCCTGAGAGAAGGAAAGGTATTGAAGGAATGTGACATGTATTCTTGATAGAGTTAAAAAAAAAACAAATGCATGAATAAAGGAGGGTGAAGAGGGGAATAATTAATTAGTTTGCCAGACTGAAGTGTGCATTCAAACTGAAGGGCATGCTGACAAGACTTGCTCACACAAATGCTCAAGAAGGACAAAATGTGCTACAAAAGTTAAGCAGAAATCAGAGTCCAAGGTCTATGAGATCTGTGTGAATCAGCGTCCCTTAAATCATAAGAGACCTTTTATCCAAAAAGGTTGTTGGCAATGTTCATCAGGTTCACCATGCACAAGTAGAAGCTCTTAGTTCAGAGCACACAGATTACAACTAAATGATTTCATGTTTACAATTCAACACCTAGAAGTTCTGAGCTAAATGCATAGCTGCCAAACTTCCTCTAGTTCTGAGTGAGTCTTTATCAAAAAGCTGGTAGCTGCTGATCAACACAGATAGGAATTTTAGGGTTCCGCTTTTACAGAAAACAATCTTAATACGATATTATAGACATTTAAAAATGGTTGAGTTTATTTTCTGTATAGTTTTTTTGTGTCTGTTATTTGACACATCTTGAAAAAACAGCACTAAAACTGGCTTCATCAAAAAAAGGACAAAAAATGGGAGAAGTACCGTCTTCATTTCACAAAATTCTAAATAGTAAGTGAAACTTTTCCATTACTTTTCATAGCAACTCAAGAAAACACAGCTGAAGAATCTTGATTACATTTTTCAAAAATCGGACCTAAAGTTTGTGAGACCAAAAAACAGACACTGAAATATCCCCATTTTAATGCTTTTGTCTGTTTGTTACTCGACCAAAGTAGCACAAAAACTAAAATTGCGAAGCAGTAAATCAAACAACGGTCACAAAAGGTGAGGTGAGGAATTTCTCCAATAAAAAGCCCTGGATTAGCCCTGAAATAAAGGCTCTTCTAAATGAAGTATAACTACATCAGGAAAGATGGAACTTTTGGATGGAAAGAAGTTTTACAGAAAGAAAATGGAGGTTCAGTTGTAGCATGGCAACATCAGTCGGGTTTGGAAGAACCTGAAGCCTGTTCCAGACCACAAACTAAGCCCCAGGCTGTAAAAGAACTAGTATGGGTCAACAACTTAAACCAGGTCTGTAACAGGTGTGACAACTAACCCACCAGACTGTTTTCTGTTCTGGAAAGACAATGATGAATGATGTCTGTGGTGTAATTTCAGCTAAGTGACATGTACAGCACAATTACTAGAATGAAAAAGAGGACAGATATGTGTAACATCCTCATCACAACAACTTCTTGCTCCCAATTAAATCTTTGGAGATTGAGGCACTTACTAGAATAACAGGAGATGGTGCTAATGGTAGGAGAGCTGAAAATGTGCAGATATACAAGATAAGTGACCAAAAGACAAAGTAGGAGAAGGAAGACAGATTTGGTTTGGACATGTGCAGAGGAGGGAATGTGACTATATTAGATTATGGATGTTAAATTTGGAGCTTTCAGAGAGGAGGGAACTAGAAAGACCTCACAGAAGGTATATGGATATTGTGAAGAAGCTGTGCAGAAGGACAGTGTGACAGATGTGGATGATAAGGATAGAGGATGTGAGTTTGGGGAGATAGATTTGTTACTGAGACTCCAAACCAGAACCAGAACAAATTTTAACTCCAGAAGAATCCCATTCAATATCACCACATTAAGCAATTCTCATTTCAAGTTCCTCAGTAAGAAAAAACTTTATCAGAAAATATGAACACCTAACTATAGGCTTTTTCGTGCAACTCATTTTTGTTTAGTACTTTAGCAGTAAACCAAAAAGCCCCACCCAAAGAAAGGCGCAGGACGTGGTGACAAATGTCTTTATGTTATTTGGTGACGACCCTTTGTAATGACAGTTTTTTAGAGTGCCTTTACCATTTGACGGAATGAAACGCAAAACCCTTTTTCATTTCATGTGCAAGACTGTCCGCTGTGCGCTACGCTTGTCTTTTTGTGTCGAAACAAACCTTGACGTGGCATCTTTTGTCTTCAAGAAGCCAAGACAAAGAAAAAAAACACGAGACGTCTGCTTTGGTCGTCTCCCAGGTGGAAAAAAAAAGACGAAAAATAAAAGGTAATAGAGAAACGTTATGCAAATGGGTTTTATAAGTCAAGCCGGGCATGTTGTCTTGACACTCTCTATATTTAAAACAGGTCACCTTAACCCCACCCCCACCATCTCAATGACAGACACAGAGTGAGTCTGCACTGACATCTGTATCTTGCACTGTTGCATGGACAGCAGCACATATAAAAAATGAAAGGCACAACCGGATCTTATTTGCATATTCACGCACACACACACACACACACACACTGCATGCGCGATGCACTCACAGGGACATTCACAGCACGACAATAGCCATGATATATGTATATATGTAAAGCTGGCCAGCCCCATTCTCTGTAGGCCAGGACCCAATCATTCCAGCGCGCTGAGCTGAGAGACAGGCAGGCAGCCACTCAGCCCAGCAACAGAGGTGACAGCAGAGAATACCTGACCTCAGTTCGTTCCCTCCAACCCGTCCCTCCCCTCCAGCACACGCTGGCCCCATCACATTCTTTTACTCCTCCATATTCAACAACAGCGACATGCAAGCGTACGAACAAGCACTGACGTTATGAAGCCATCGAGTGGCCATGAAGAATGACTGCTGCCTATTTACACCTGCCTGGCCCCTGCAGGCCTTCAGGCACCCTCTATTTACATCCTTCACTCCGAAACCTCCGTTTTCATAATTTTCATCACTTCATTTGCCCCCCCTTCTTCCTGCTCCCCCGCTTCCTGTCTTTCCTCTCTGTTGCCTTGACCCAGATACCAATAAAGACGAATGTCACTTCTCCTGGCCTGAGCAGGACCACACATATCTTGCCACCATTACCCCTCCATATTGGCATCTTTCCGCCCCTTTATTTTCTTATCACACTCTCTCCCTCTAACTGTCCATAAAATATGCCTTGGTGTTATCGCTTCCCCCACGCAGGAGAATAATGAAAGGCAGTGGCATGACAGATTGGACATAGATGAGATTGCCGCTGTGACTATATGCACGGCTCGCCTTGGCCCCTTCTTTGCATGTGAAATGGAAAAAAAGAGGGCAGGGTGTGTAGGTGTGGGAGGTGCAGGAGGGGATGTTGGGTGCAAGAGTGTAAGCCTGAGAAGGTGGAGGGGCGCAAGTGGGACATTTGATGCCAACGCATGAGGAATCAGTTTCACATTAAACAGAAATAGCTATGCTTGCGTACAGGTCAGTTATTTGATGTGGAGTCATCACTGGTGTTGTATAAACTACTTCGAAGTGACTGGCAGCTGGACGGAGGACGGGATTAGGTAGATTACAGCTGGCGAGCTCGGGCAAGAGCACCGAACATGCTGCCAAGATGGCCGCAGCAGCGTGGCGGCATCCTGCCAGCAGGCAACATGTAGGCACCTGTGACTGCTACAGGCGGACATCGAGCTTCGCCGTGGTGCCAACAACTGCTGCTACAGCAGGAGGAGGGTGGGGGTTAACAGGGGAGGGGAGAGGAAAGGCTGTTCTGAGGGAAAGAGCCTCGTGTTAAACTATTGAAATGCTCCTCAATGGGGGAGTGTAATTAAAGAGTGTGTGATTGGTTTTGTTCAGCGCATAAAATCTAATTTTGTTTCAGTGAAATACCAAACTAGTTTATTGTGTGCTATTTACCTTAATAATGTATTATGTATTAGTGTCTTTACTGTTCCATGTATATTTTTTATACAATGCATGGAAGCATTTTTAACTACTGGAAATTTCTGACCCTTTGCTTGTAAGCAGTCAGAGTTTCCGAAAGCCTATTAAAGTTTTCTTGATCAGGATTTCCAAAGATCTTTCCAAGCTTTTCTTCCTTCATTAGCTGTATTTGTCCAGCTAAGTTAACCATTACCATGAATAACAATCTGTAAAAGTTCAACACTATCACAGTACTTACACAAAAATGTTAATCAAAATTGGATGTGTTGTTTTTTCAAACTACAGTTTAAGATAGATGGAGAGTGGGTCTCGTTTAGTTTACACACTTTGCTTGCCTGTGTTTTTCACGCCTGGAAAATCTTCTAAACAGTGTGATCTTTTGATTATCAGGAATACGTAGGGGAAGGAATATTGTAGCATTCAGCCTCCTTCACAATTAACGGCATCTTCAAAAATCTAATAATCTATTAGGCAGTTTCATCTTCTAATCTTGAAAAATTTTCTGTGGTGTTTTAAACAGTTACCCATGCATA
>CAEGAF010047168.1:0-15321 GCA_903067075.1 Micropoecilia bifurca
AGAAGTGGCTGGGGAGAGGGAAGTCTGGGCCTCCCTTCTGAAGCTGCTGCCCCCGCGACCCGACTCCGGATAAGCGGAAGAAAATGGATGGATGGATGGATGGAAAGACGACTGGTCGCTGGATGAATGACTGCCTAGCGCCTCAACCACCAGGCTTAGCAAGTTTTCTGGGGGAAAATCTTGCAATGGGATAGGGGATATTTTCTTGGCACCATTTTTTTTGTTTGTTTTTTGTTTTGTGGCTACACTCAACCTAAAGAAACTACCGGAAGCTCCCTCATTCGGGATTGATTCCCAGCTTCAAGATCCGGTAATAACGCCTGATAACATAATTGGTAAGATGTTTTCAGTGGCAGATGTTTTGAGAACAAGTTTCAGCACACAGCTCTCAACTTTCAGCACGAGACAATTGACTTGTGTGTACTGATGCTTTATTGACACTGACATGGTTAATATACAAGTCAAACTGGTCCAGTCAGCTCAGAGATGTGCTGGATGAGAACACCTACTTGCTTTGCCCGGACTGGTTTCGCTTCATTTTTCCTAGAGTTTTCTTTACGTTCTGAGACAAGAATTTAGTAATGGCAGCATGACCTCTTGCTGCATTCATTTACTTATTTTCACTTCACCTCCAATGATTGTGCACTTTTTGTGTTTATCAGCGAGCTACTGTGTAGTGAAGGCTCAGGAGTGTTAGTGCCTTACCGACGGACAAGCAAACCTTACATACTCGTATAGTGTCAATCTAATCAAGCAGAGAAACTAATCATTATGGTTGCAATAATTATTTTAAAAGATTAGAATGATTAGATTACCTTTCCATGGTTATCAGAAATTATAGCATTGTTGTATTATATAATATCATTTTATAACATTATAAAATGACTTTGAAATACCTGTGAATACAGAACTGTTCTAAATTACGTAATTCATGCCAGTCAAAACAACAAACGTCACCTCCAGCTGTGGGCTGGTACTTGAAAACGCCACAAAAACATGCAACAGTGTAGGACCGAAATGAAATAATATTAAACTGTAGGAACAGCATGACTGAGCGAGATTGAAGCTGTCTTTTTTTTTTTTATTGTCACTGTATCGAGGTTTTGTTTTTTTTATTGCGGCCAAGATTTAACAAGGTTGATGAGTCAGGCCCAGTCCCACACCCCAATTCAAAGTCGAGCGAGACAAAAGCAAAAGTGAGAATTTTGATCACGCCTCACTAAGTGGTTTCAGGTCACAGCCTTTTGTGTCATACTTTCTGCGACGCTTTTATAGCACTTGAAGCCAGTTTTGAATGTGAGACTCTTTTGTTTGTGTGCTACTGTTGCACTGTAAATAAATAAAAGTATAAGTTCAAACAGATAATCATATAGTATAATAGTCATTCATATTTTTTTTGTTGGCTTTTGCTTGGTATTTATTCACATATGATCAAAAAAGTAAAAAAAAATACTATAACTTATGAAAAAAATGTAAGACTTTCAGTAGAAAATGACCTTTTTGATGAGGTGAAAGGTGGAGCAGACGGCAGCAGCAGCATTATGGTTTCAGCTAAAAGGAAGTGAAACTTCAAGTGCGTTACAAAAGTACATTCTTAAAAGATCTGAATCTCCTGGCTGGTTACTGATTCAGTTAACAGTATCTCTGTTCTCACTCCTCTTCTCTTACAGGCTGAGCATCCTAAAGAAGGAATCCCCGCTAAAGCCTCCTCTGATTGTGCTCTTCAAAGCAGATCCGAATCTCGTCTGGACAAGCCAGTAACGTCATAATGGATCACCGACGTGTCCCTGAAACCCGTGAAATCCAGACCAGGAAGAGTCTGATCATCATGGTTTGATTCAAGAGCCGTCTGAACACACACACGCTGTCAGCCACGATGGAGATGAGATGCCTGGATAAGGACACGTTGTGGGGTTCAACATGGTTTGCCTAAGAGACATGACCTGGAGTTACTGGGATTTCCTTTGAGCTGCTCGGACTGGGTTTTGGGGCTTCGCTGTGGTTACTAATGGAAATTAGCGTCATATTGTTTACATCCCTCGTCTCTTGGGAAATCAAAACTTGACTGGATAGATTTTTGTGTAAAGGTTTTTGTGTTGTTGAGATGGAGCGTGAGAGGAAGCGTGCTCCTGTTCAACACCTGACGCCAGTGACATAAGAAGTATTTAAACCGATAGAGACTGTATGACTCTGGCATCCTCACGAAACACAAACCCTTAATCTGGAGTGTTTCTTTCACCGGCTCCAGCATGAATTGCCCCATCAGAAAGAAACGTCCCACGTGCGACTCTGATTTCTCGGCCATCGTTGTTCCCTCCATGCACGGGTCTGGCTACCTCGACTATACTGTCGAGAACCACGCCTCCAGGTCCTTTTTGGCCATTGATGAGTTTAGACGGCAAGAGATGCTGTGCGATCTGGTGTTGCACGTCACGTACAAGGACCGGACGATGGACTTCAAGGTAATGCCGATCCCAGATAAACAGCACTTTTGACCTTTTCTCATAGTGTTTTCAGACTGTCAAACTCTTGAGTGCGTTACAAAAGTACATTCTTAAGAGATTTGAATCTCCTGGTTGGTTACTCATTCAGTTAACAGCATCTCTGTTAACTGAATGAGTGTTGGGACTCAGGCCAGGGGGTATGCCTGTACCACCTTTGCATGTCCAGAAACTCAAGATTGTCAATTATATTGAGGGATGAACTTTAACTGGGCCAGTTATGCACAAAATGATTAGATCGTTGACATTTTATGGCTTGTTGCCACCTGCAGACTTTGCTTTGCCCTTTGACCTGCTGAAACTGTGTAGTGCGTCACTATAAATTGTCATGTGACGGGGAAGATTAATTCGTGCAACACAATGTAGTTCATCCAGGAAGTTTTGAATAATTCACCTATTTCTCATTGCGATGATCCAACTTATTTTAGGTGTTGTTTATGTGACTTGAGCTCATGGCCTCCATTAGAATCTTTTATTAGAAATAGAAAAGTTTAATATGTGTGTGAATTCCAGTTTAGACGGAAACAGATGTTAGTCAAACATACATTATTCCAAAATCCAAGCTGTCCAACCAACCTGATGACTGACAGCTTCTTCATTAACTTACTGTTTACTCTTTATTTTACATAATTATGATTAAAAAATCTAAACCTAGTAGTTTGCATGTAATCACACTTTCACCTTACTATTTATGCCAAGAACTAATAATTTTATTTTGCTTTTCTAAACCAACTTATCCATCCCAGGTAGCTATAAATTGAGTAATTATGCAAAAAAGGAAATCTGTCATAACGTGTGGCTGAGTTGTCGCAACATTTGCGAACTTCATGTATTTTAATATTAAATGTTGACAAAATGCTTCCAATAAAAACGTCGTCTGAGTTAAACAGTGGATGTTATTAAGCCTGATGTATTTATGGTTTTATTGTACCCTTGTTTAATTTAAATTTCTTTCTTGTTCCCCCCACAAGGATTTGTTCCCTTTAAAGTAATCTGAGGGACAAATCTCTGCTACACAGCTGGGTGTCAGTCTGTGTCCGATTCTTTATAAATGTCCTGCCAAAATGGCCTAAATATATGTATTTCACTAAATACCTGAAGATCTGTGTCTGTCCAAAAGAAATTAAAAAATGATATTAATTTTGGAGTTGAGTTTGAAGATGACAAGTTAACAATTAAGGGATCAGGAAATAAATATGTCAAAAAAACAAACAAAAGAGATCCATAAGCTTTTGGCAATATATTATGAAGTAAAAACAAACTTTTTCAAGATTATTTAAAAAAATTGAAGCATCAAGAAAGGATTTGTGTTGAAAGAAACATTTTAAAGTTTCCCCTCATACATACTGGTTTGTTTACCAACGTATTAAGTTTCTAAATAAACTTGTCTTCGTCAGTCTTGACCATCATGTGCAGTACTTTATAATCAATAACTACTGGCGTGTTTTAAGGTTCACAAAGTGGTGCTGGCCTCCTGCAGCGCCTTCTTCAGGGCCATGTTCACCAGAGGCTTCAAGGAGTGCAGCGCTTCGGAGGTCACCCTGCGCGACGTCTGCCCCGAGGTGGTGGGAAGACTCATCGACTTCGCCTACACGTCCCGCATCACGGTGGGAGAGAAATGTGTGCTGCATCTGCTTCTGGCCGCCATGAGGTAAACGCGGCTTCGAGGGAAAACGGGGTGAAACCGAAAGTGCCGACTCTCTCCTCACGCTTTGCTTTTCTCTTGCTCCCCGGGAAGATACCAGATGGAGGACGTGGCCAAGGCGTGTTGCGATTTCCTCACAAAGCACCTGGAGCCGGCCAACGTCATCGGGATCTCCCGCTTTGCCGAGGAGATCGGCTGTACGGAGCTGCACAAGACGTGCCAGAAGTACATCAACTCGCACTTCAGTGAGGTGAGGAGCTCAGACCGTCGAGTCTCTTCGTACGGTTTGCTGAAAGCTTCGCTCTGGTGAAACGTATACCAAGGAAAGCAGCTGTAGGTCCTGTGAATTGGGTTTAAACGCTGTACAAAGAAGGAGACCGCTGAAAATATCGACGATATTGTTTCTAAAAGTAAATCTGACTGGGTAAACAGTCTAGCTTGCTTACAATGATTTCCCTGCAGAGTTGTTTGCTAACATGCCAGGTTGGTGCTACCGTTGTATTGTTTTTATGATAGTTCCACTCATGAAAACGTTTGACAAAACAAGTGCTCTTTTTCAGAAACCTTGCACTTTTCTTTGAATGTCTTCAAATGCAATCATTGGTATTTCAGCTGCTTTTTGTGCAGCTCTGCTACATTGTGATCTGCCGAGTGATATCACACATCACACAGACATCTGAACAAAGCAGAGGACACTGCTAAGATGGACTGAGAGCCAGCCAGTATGTTTTTTTTTCGTTAACATCACTGTAAAAATTGAAAAATGCTCACGTTCGTAAAAAAGAGCTTTTTATGAACTTTGGGCACAAAAATGTGTCTGAATCTGGCAGTAGCCTCATCAACGTGTACCAGGAGTTTTTGTGAGAGGACCTTTGGTTATGATCATTTAAAAAAAAAGTTTTGATCAGGATAGTTGGAGCATTTACATGATCTACATTTTCAGTTTAGTCTTTTACATGTCCTTTGCCTGAATCCTCACTCAATTTCAGATAAATGTCCACATTCTTTTCCCTGCTCTCCACTGACTTCGCATCGTCCACCACGCGTTAGAAGTCTAGCCGTGTGGGGCGTCCACACATAAACCTGTTGAGACTCCTTAAAGCAAAATGCTGGTTATCGAAGAAGCTAACAGCTAAATCGTTGGTTGCTGCATTTCACTTGTGCAATGTGAAATGTGTCACACAAGCATGCTGACCTTGCACAATCTGATAAGTCAGCGAAAAGTTCAGCTGCACTGTGTCATATCTGAAACCCAACTGATTGGTATCAGGGACAAACTACCAAAACTCAAAAACCTTGGCACATGCTTTATACTTTAGTTTGTTTTTTTTTCTCCCGCTGTGTGACATTTTTAGATTTGAGAATGCAGCAAAATCATTCAACATGAAAAATACTCAAAGTGAACGTTTTCTAAAGCGGTTGGTTTTGCCTTTCTAACTCTAGGTGACCAAAGTAGACGAGTTCTTCAGTTTGTCTCACTGCCAGCTGCTGGAGCTCATCAGTCAGGACAGCCTGAAGGTTCTCTGTGAGTCTGAGGTACGTAGCAGCTCCACAAACAAATGGTTGCATGTATTTAGTTTCTCCCCTCCACACTGATCTGCATGTTTCTTCTTAGTTTTTTAAATTAAATAACGACACTGCTTCCACCCTTTTTTTTCCCCACCATAATTTGCATTTTAAAATAACATCCTTGCAGGTGTATAAGGCGTGCACAGACTGGGTGAGCTGGGACATGGAGAGCAGAGCCCAGTACCTACATGCGTTGTTGAACGCCGTTCATATTTATGCGCTGCCTCCCAAGTTTCTAAAGAACCAGCTGCTGTCCTGCCCCATCCTCAGCAAGGTAAAAGCCCCAGCTCGGAAATCTAACCAGAGATATGATCTGCTGGAAACCGCGCATTCGAGTGTTTAGCTCTCCGTTCAGTTTCAGACTACTCATGCTTTTTAAATTGTTGTTCGTTTTGTTTATCTCCAGGCCAATTCCTGCAAGGACTTCCTGTCTAAAATATTCCAGGAAATGACGCTAATGAAAGTTACTCCTGCACCCATTCGTGGAACCCAGCTCATCTACGTGGCCGGAGGGTACGATCTCTGTACATCCTCAACAGCAGCTCAATTGTTTTTTATTAGAACCTTGAGTTTTTTGGTATTTTTTTTTTTTGGTTTCATACAAATGGATTATATTTGCCTCCAGAAAGAGGTCTAGCCTGCCACCCAGTGGATTATTTTAGGAAACAAAGCCATGCTTCTCATAGAGGAGGCATTCTTCCTTTCCAACTTTTTCCTATTGTCAGCAGTTTTCCATTCAGTAGCTGGTAAATAAGTATTTAATTTTTTTTCAGACGTTCATTACATATGAAATCATATTCATCTGCTTGAATCTGACAAAGTTACTCCAAGTTACTCCTGTGGCTGTTGGACATTAACTATCACAGTTAGAATAAGGTTATCTAAAGACTTAACCACACATAAAATAAGCATCAGGTAAACTTAACTTGCATTTCCCAAAAAAATATTTTCAATTGGTTCATGAAAACTGAAGGGTTTTTGAAACTATGACTGTTTGAAACATTAAAATATTATGAATCAATTAATGCCTAAAGTCAACACATATCACAGTACAAACAAAGACTATCTAGATATTCTATGTGTAGAATACACAATCCAAGTGTGTCTACACAACATAAATATAAACATCTCTGTATGTCTATTTTATGAAATTTACCTCATTTTTCTGAAGGAAGTGAAGACGATTAAAATCCTGAATTAATTTCAGTTCAGTTTAAAATACCTTATTTATGCCAAAGGAAAAATTAAATTGTTGCCAAAACTTATATCATCTAAGTATCTTCAAAGGGTCGTTGTGAACGGTGATGCTGTGGATTATGAGTTATTTCTGGTAGCAGTCTGTCTTGCAGCGTCTCTAAAGAGGCCTCTGACTGAAGACGCTACAGTTGCGTGATGGATGTTTAGAAAGCCGTTCCTATACATTCCTGTTGCGATTGATTAAAGAGGCGGTTTGAAGCGCCTCCTGTGGGATTTGGTGTTGTAGTTCAGGCTTTTGAGAGGCTAATCAGCTGCTCCCAGTTGTAAAAACCGCACCTTGTTGCCACATTTACACATCAAAACAACTGTCCGAAAGTAAAAAAAAGGACAAAATATTTAAAAAAAAATACATAACAGAGCTTCTCCAATATGCTGCCACCATTACCATGCTAATCATGCTAATGCACAAATAAAAACAGTCTTGTGTCACTCTGGACATTTCTCTGAGAACTTTATGTCTTTATATCTTTTCTCTCTTCAGATATCGGCAGCATTCCCTGACCACCATGCAGGCGTACGATCCCAGGAGGAACATCTGGGTGAAACTGGCCGACATGGGAACTCCATGCAGTGGCCTGGGAACCTGCACGCTGTTTGGACTCATCTACGCTGTAGGTCTAATCGCTTACATTGTCGAGTTTGAATCCATAAACAATGTCCTTCCTATATTAATTCATCAAAAGAATGCATGGATAACAATGCTTTTCTTGTTTACTTTAGATTTAGGTTGCTTGAAATGAGACAATTTTCATGTGATTTTCTCTGTCTTTGTTTTTGTAATATCCAGGTGGGAGGCAGGAACCTGTCACTGCAGACTAACTCGGACTCCAGCTCTCTGTGCTGCTACAACCCGATGACCAATCAGTGGAGCCAGCGAGCCTCCCTCAACATCCCCAGGAACCGGGTGGGCGTGGCCGTGGTGGACGGCTGCATCTACGCCGTGGGCGGCTCCCAGGGCTCCGTGCATCACAACACGGTGGAGAGGTGAGACATTGATCTGTACAGGCCGTCCAGAAATAATTCAACATAAGCGACAGGATGAATGGAGACGAGAGTTTCACTGTTTTACTTTTAAATCGCGCTGAGCCTCCCTTTGGTATTTTCTCAGTGAAACCTGCAGAAGTGGTTAAGCAGTTTGCTGCTTGTAGCCAAGTCAGACAAAACATGTTGGGGCAAACCTTTCTGGAATGTCAGTCTTGATGGGAATGCTTTGCATCTCCTTGCTGCCTGAAGTAGCTGCGTCGACGTCATTCTGTTACCAAGAAATGATTTTCTTTCTCTTTTTTTTACCCCTTTTTCAAAAAACAATGGATTTCTAAGAAGAGAATTCAATATCATGAACTTGATGAATGCTTTTAAAACGTGATGTAAAGAATAAATGTTATGAGCATTAATAAGAATTATGTTATTAAAAAAACAAGGCAAGAAATTCACGGAACAGTCTAATGCCTCGGAGTTAATACGGTTAAACTGAGATGAGGAGATAATGTCATTACATTCATACTCTGCTGCTGGTAAAATACCACGAGAGCAGAGGGCGGATTAGCTGGTCAAAGGTTTAACGTGATTGCCGTTCCCAAGGACACCTGGTCAAGGTGACTGTAGCGCAGATCAATTTGTAACTCCACATCAAAGAACAAAATGCATGGCGCAAAAAAATGTAAACCAAGCTGTTTCCTTTTTTCTGGATTATATATATTTATTTTATTTACTTGACAAAAATCTGTTTGCAAGACATCATCAGTCTCGAAAGCAACCACAACATCAGTGAACATCAAATCTGACAAGATCTGAGGTCATTTCCTGTCATGTTGGACAGAGACACTTGCTGCACTCTGATTTGATTTGATTTGATTTGCTGTATCTCTGCAGGACTTTGTCTGTTTCCTTCCTCCCCGATTTAATGGTTCTGCATAAAAATCGTCTCTGGGTTTGGTTATCTGTTCGTCTCGAAGGCATGAGTGTAATGTGAAATTTAACGCAGCAAAAGTTTGCTCCTAAACAAGCTTTTTAACATTCTTAATGTACTGAATTTGTAAATTTGTACCAACTAATGGGGTATATGCAGGTGCATCGGGTCAAGCTGGAGAGCATGCAGACTTTTCTCCACATTTCTCTGCATTCAGCTCTTACTTCTGCTGCTTGATCGCCTTGTTGTTGTTTTTTTTTTTCTTCCTCTTCCTCTTCCTCTCAGCTTCCCACTAATGGAAATTTAAATGTGCCGTTCCTGCCTAATTGTCTTCTCCTGCTGCTGTTCCTGCTTGGTTCTCCTTAGCTTTGCTTGGTCTCTGACCTGAAACCCCATCGGCCCCCTCCGTTCCGCCCCCCAGGCTCTGAAGTCAGAGGCTCCTTCCTTCCTCACACGCTCAGAACAGAGACGCATCAATCACTCCCTGACATGTCGAACAATACGGACACGGAGCGATAAGATTGGAGCTAAAAATCAAACTCGCACCGTGTTGGCTAATAGAGACGTATTTCAGCGTTTACGCCCGACTTGTCTGACTGAAATGAATTCAATATTCTGACAGCACGTTGCTGCACACTGACACCTGTTACCTCTAAAGCCGTGTCAGAACGGAGCGTTTTAAATGTTGGTTCCACATTACGGAGAGGTTTTCAGTGTCGCTGACAGATGCCTCAAATTGAAACCAAGTTTTGGTTGGCGCTCCGGGCCGAGCTTCCGCTGCCTTTTAACTCTTTAAATATTCACGTTTGTTTTACTTGGTGCAAGTGCAGCTCGGTGGGTGTTATGTATAATTCATTCAAGAAAAGAGTTTCTGAAGAAGGTCCTGAGGGGGCAGAGAGAGAGAGAAAGTAGAATCTAATGCATGCAATTAAAATAATGAGGTTTCCAGAGACAGGATTTGATGTGTTGCAAAAATACAATGAATTCGGAGTAAATTAATCTTAAGAAGAAATTTTAATTTGCTTGTAATTTCATCCTGTTTACTGAGATCATTAACCTGAACTATTCCGCCTCACATTCTCCAGCTTTGCAAATGAAACTTTTATTTATGTTTTTTTTTTTTTTAGAAATTAGGTATGCAGGAGCGTATATTTACAGCTAATCCAACAACTTTTATTTTTCATGCCAAATCTTGGCGTCGTCTTGAGCCGGTAATTTTTAAAGTGTCTCCAGGTCAACATGTTTGCCTCTGCCGTTTCAACATCTTCGGCTTCGCTATAAAGCTTGTTAATATTTGCCGAACACGGTTGCGGGCTTAACCTAATCCACTCAAAGTTGACTGGCTCTCGCAGACCGAGGAGGTCGTTGCACTCGGCCGCGCCTCCCTCTGCATCCGTTTGAAGTCTGCAGAAGTGCTGCAGTGATTTATTGGGCCCGATTGTTAAGTAAAGTCATTAAAGGTAGACGGCGGACGATCGCCCGACTGACTGGACGCCGTTTGCTCCCTGCAGGTGGGATCCGGAATGCAACCGCTGGTCTTTTGTGTGTCCGATGTCCGTGGCTCGACTCGGAGCGGGCGCGGCGGCCTGCGGGGGGGCCCTGTACGTGGTAGGGGGGTATGACGGGCAGAACCGCTGGAGCACGGCTGAGCGATACCTGCCCGACTCGAACACCTGGCAACCCCTGGCTCCCATGAACACTAGACGCAGCGGACTGGGTGAGCTGGATTTGACCACGCTTGTGTTTTTTTTTAAAATATAAACATTAACAACCTCCGACTGATTTTGCTCCGACTTTTGTTCTGTGTGTTTTGCAGGATTGGTCAGCATGAACTCTTACCTGTACGCCATAGGAGGCTACGACGGGCAGAACCAGCTGTGCTCGGTGGAACGCTACAACACCGCCAGGAACATCTGGGAGCCCAGGGCCTCCATGAAGCACTGCCGCAGTGCGCTGGGCGTCACGGCCCACCAGGGACGCATCTATGTCTTCGGTCAGTCTTAGCGTTCATTTTGGCTGCATCACGCACAAGTCAGAAAAAGCCCAGCGGTGTGTTTTGATGGCGCGTAACGTCTGCAGCAGTTGGAGACAAAAAACTTTACTGAGGAGCTGAAAGGGGGAAAAAAGTATACAAATCTTGTCAAGTTGCTAAGTGCGCTGAAGTCTGGAACGTCTGCCTGCCACATTTCTCCTCGGCTGTTGTTTATGGAAATGTTTAGATGAACGTTTTTGCAGTTTGTGCGTTAACATGCAGACTTTGTGCAAGTCCATTATTTAAATATGTTCTGATTACTTCCAACTTCAGGCAAACAGACATAAGTAGCACATACATTGATTGTATGTTGCCTCCATTTTCATAAATTAAGGAAGTGATGCAATAGAAACAAATTATTTTCCCATCAAATTGCACTCAAGACTGCATCTATATTTGTCAATCTACATATTTAGCCTTTTTCAATGATAAATGCATAACTCGGAATGAGAATTTCATTTTAATTAGCACTCCAGTGCAACCATTTGCACTCAGCTAATCAGTAAACATTTGTAAGTTCAGCTAAGGCATTTAAGGAAGGTATAAGAATCCTAGTTTCCTGTCAAATGTCCTGTAGGAAAGACGGGAAACGTGTGAAGGAAGATGCAAAAGAAATTTTTTTTTTACCTACATGCCACATTCTTTGGATGTGCACAGATTTGATCAAAGCGTGTTCATGTCTTAGAATGGTCTAGTCGAAGTCCACACCATTAGGAATCTGTGGTAACACTTTATTGTTGACACACTACTGGTCTGCCACCAGAAATCCTGATTAAACACTTTGGAGTTTGTAATGCGAAGCAGAATAAAATTTTTTTAACAGGCGCCTTTTTAAGGCAGCGTAAGACCATTTTAACCACACCTGATTTTATGCCCAGGTCATAAAATCTCTGTGTTTATGTGTTTCCAGTAGGCTTCTTGAGAAGCCTACTGGAGCTTGAGAAGAACAATAATACCATAAACTAATTAGATCATTCTGATTGTTTTGAAGGCAGCTACATAAGCAGGTGATGCTTTGTTTTTACAGAGAAGGATGGACTCTGCTTTTATAAATTAACTTTAATGTCAGCAGGTAGTGAAAACATGCACTATGGATATCAAGTTCCTATACATAAAAACTATATTTGCTAATCCTGAACTGGGCTGATAAACTGGTTAAATGACTTTAAGCTGATTCCTTCTTTAACGCCGCTCTGTTTCAGGCGGGTTTAACCAGCACGGCTTCCTGTCCAGCGTCGAGTGCTACTGTCCGGACCAGAACGAGTGGACGCTCGTCACCGACATGCCCGTCGGACTCAGCGGCATGGGCATCACCGTCACCATGGAGCCCTGCCCCGGCCCCCTGCCCGAACAGGAAGACGAGGATGAATCCATGTAGGGCCAAATGACGAAAAGCCGATGCAATTAAAAAGAAAAAAAAACGAGTGAAGAGGGTTCATGGAATCAAAAGACGTTCCAGAATCAATTTAAAAAAAAAAAAAAACTTTTTTATGTGGCCTCCTTCATGGACTTGGTGGAGACGGCAGTTTAATTCCCCTCTTTGATGCAGTTCAAAGGGTAGTTTCTGTTTCAAGCATAATCACGCACATAAAAGAAGCTACCTGACTGAAGGGAAGGTTTATTGAGACTTTTTCTTAGAAAAAGAAAAGACAAATAAGGCTTTATTTAGCCTTGATGAAGGAAAGACTCTCTCATGTTGTTATTTCCCCTTTTTTTGTCCCCTACAGGTCGTCAGAGCGCCATACAATTTCTAAAAAGTCAATTTAAATAGATTTGATTGTTCCTATTTCTACTCTTTTCTGTCTTTTCTGTTTGCATCTTTGACAGTGATTCTCAAAAGTTAACCCCTGTTAAACATCAATGTTTTTAGACCTACACCAATGAGACCATGATGAATAATTTTCTTCTAATTTTCACCTTTAAGTGAATCTATATCTTTTACTATTTACTATTTTCAAAAACAAATTTTTAAAAACAAATTTGAGTAGAGTAACCACTACTCTGTGCAGCTGTTTTTAATTATCCCAATGCAGAAAAACGTTAACCCTGTTTATCTATCTCAACATTCATCAACCTTATTACATATCAATCAATATATTGGTTATTGCCATGACATTATTCTGATTCTACTTATTTCGTTTCCAGTTAAATTGTATGATATAAATGTAAATGTTTGTCATGGTCTCATTTCTTGGTGTTTTAATTGGGTTTTGTAAAGTTTTGAGAGCCACTGGTTCCTGTTCAGAAGAAGCATCTTATTTTTCTTTTTTAATGCTGCTGTTCATTCAATCCCCTAGTTTTTGTGTACCAATATTCTGGTGCAATCTTTTTTATTATTATTGTTGTTGTCTGTGACAATAAATGTAATTTTATAAGTTAATTATAAACATATTACTACCAGTGTTTACGTAATAATCCTGTTTTTTCCTGTCACAAGGTTGCAGTTTCAGTGGATTCCGTAGCAGCCCTTTATGTCACCACTAGATGGCGGAATAAGGCTGAAAATCGTGACAGAAGGAGATCTAAATATGTTCCCATCCTGACAAACAATAGGAGACTAAAATATGCAACAATGCATCGTGGACACGACGATGAGCTGCGATGCGTTTTTGGCTCGTGTTTTATTCAGACTCGCAGCTACCGAGACTCTCCGAGAAGCTTTCATGCTCGCAGACCCGAAGCAAAGACAACGCAGGCCGCTGGACCCGCGAAACAGAGTTAGTCATCAAACACAGACGTCACTCAAGAGTGTTTTGCGTCCTCCTCTTCCGCGCCGCTGCTCCCGGTATGCAGTTATCCCAGCAGGACTTTTTCAGACAGGAAGGTCCTGCTCTGCTGGGCACAGCCTCGGTCACCTCGTCAGGTTTCCGAGATGAACAGACGAGAGGAAAACGTTTCATTCGTCATCTGGGATAACAAGTTGGCACGTGGTTACTTGTCCAGCTCCGAGTACGTCTGCGCGCGCGGCGTCGACAGAGCAACCTGTTGGGCGATGAGTATGGATGAAGAGGAGGAAGAGGAAGAGGAGGGGGGCAGATTCGCGCTCGGGGCCCCGGAGGGCGCGTGCAGAGACGGCCGAGAAAGTAAAGGGCTCCTACTCACCACTTGCAGCCCCTACATAAGAACGAGTGACTCACACGGCGAACGCGTGACGCAGGCATCTCGTACACATTCGCGTTTGGTTACACCAAATACGGGTGCGCTCGCGCGCGAACACGTTTGTTTCTTCGTCTCTTGTCTGTGTGCGCGCGCAGGCTGGTGCAAAAACAAAGCTGCCTGTCTCTTATTCACAGGCTGTGGAAACAGATTTGACTCAATGTGTTCATTGTTTCTTGAGGGGAGGGGAATGAAGACGGGAGATGTCGCACTGTACGGCAGCAGGGAGATTCGCCTTTTGCCGAGAGTCACTGGAGGAAAATTAGCCGGATGTAGGCTGTTGCACATCTTCTGCATGTCGCACAACCCCAAGAGAGAATCTGATGCTCTCAGACACAGGATGCAGTGACTGATATTCATAATGAGTCGCTGCGTAGCCCAGTTATTATTGAGGGCAAAATCATGGTTGAGTGGCCTAAAGAAAGCCATAAGAATAGAGAAAATCAAATGGGGTAGAAGGTGCTCTTGTCAAGAGAGGCCAAAATAACACTGTGATTAAATCATAAGGTGTTGGCAGCATTATGCTGTGGGAAGAGCTGGCCGGAGCTAATTCTGGGCACTCTGGTCCAGTTAAAGTCCAAACCTAAGTCAACACAACATGACAAGCAAAGTAAAAGTCGTTGTGATCTGCTTTTGTGCGACAGTACTTGCTATAAAATGTTTAGAAGACTACTGGTTGATAGGAAGATGGATGAAGACAACATCTTCTGTGGAGATGCATGGTAGTGGCAGCATCATGCTGTAGATGACTGGGTTTCCCCTTTTTTCCATTTAGCAGTGGCAGAACCTGTTCTGTGTTTGAACTGATGGAAACAGGATTTTGAGTTATCAAAACTACCATCTCCATCTAAACCTTCAATCTGTATGTTAGACCTAAAACCATTAAAGAGCGCGATCCCTTTAATTGGCAGACAATCCATATCACAAGCTGAGTCATATTTAAATATGATTGACATGTCCTTAGTAAGAGTTATGTACTACAGGTCTTAAAGGTTTACTTGAGATGTTCTCTACATATAACAAAAAAATGCAAACCTGGATCCGATCCTCCTGTCTTGGGTAAAATTATTAAAAATACCCAATAATCACAGTTAATTAATGCTCACAGATTAATTAACTGTGAGCATTTGCACAGAATCAGCCTGTTGTGTGGCTGTGTGATTTTTGTTGTTTGGGGGGGGGGGGCGGTTGGGGGCGGTGCGCCGCGCGCCGCACCCACACAGCACCCCCCCCCCCCCACGGGCGGGGGGGT
>CAEGAF010047182.1:0-12533 GCA_903067075.1 Micropoecilia bifurca
ACGCAGAGACAGGACTCACAGGAAACAGGACTATACAGAAACTCAAAAATAAACACAGAGAAACACAGATCCTAACAAAATGTGTATTCATAATATTCTTAAAATGCTTAAATATTTATGGCTGTGGGTTTGTTTGGAGAAATGGTTCTATAAATTGATTTATTTGAAATTTGGTAGTTTGAACATTTGAACACTGAACACTGTGTGATGTCCGAATGTTTCTACAATCATCGCTGATTAAAAATTGCTGTCCTGGAGAAAGTTGGATGCTGCTGATAATCCGACTCAACTTTTAGTGATATTCCATTGCTCTGGTTCTTTCTACTTTTGCAATCTTTCCCTCGTTCCTGGTTCCCTGTGTTTGCCTTTCTTAGCTTCGTCCATCTTACTAGAGTTTGCTCCTCTGGCTTCCCACACCTGGAACTCTCCGTTGCTCATTCACCTGTCCAGCAATGGTCAGTCCACCACTCCAACCTGAAAACAGATTCACTCACCATTACCACACATCCTACATGATATCATCTCCTCCTCCAGCAGTAAAAATCCTGCTTATGTTCTTCCCTATCAGTCAACCTGCTTTCACTTCACACCTCATTTATCAATAAACCATTCAGGCACTTCTTGGAGTCTCAGTCTTAACCAAACATGACAGAAAAGTGATATGTGTATGAATTCCACCCGTTTCCCATTAAAAAATGATTAACTGAGTGTAATTCCCACAGCCTTTCTGGATGGTTGCTGCTGTTGCTGTTTATACATAATTTTTTCCCCTCTGTCTTCTGAGGATCAATGTCCAGCAGGAAGACAAACGTAAATATAAAGCCAAAGCTGGAATAGAATGAATCAAGTTGCTGAATTCAATCTTAGTTTGGTGCAAACTTACCACCAGTTGGCTGGATGATGTCCACACTTTTCAGAGGAGATGCAGGCCTTATCATAGTGGTCTTAAAAAGATCTTAAACTTCCACCTGACAGAGCACTTTCACCCACTCAGCTCCTTCAGACTAGCTGGCAGCAATTAGCAAAACCTGGTAAAACTGCATATTGACTGAGCTCATTATAGGAGCTACTTTTCAATGAAATGCTGGTAAAATCCTCCTCCAAGTTGTAACGAGTGCGCATTAGCGTAATCAGAGTGTCTGCTGTGTGCGTGTATGTGCGCGTAAAGGCGAGCAAACACACCACCTACGCCGGGCGTTTATCCGCCGTCCGGCCGAACAAAGAGGTTCTGGCTGCGGAGGCGGAGAGCGCGAGGCGAAGCTGTAATTGAATCCTGTTCCCGCTCAGACCTCAGAAGGAGGGTCCGACCTTGAAACGCCGCCGCCGACAGACAGGCAGCACAAAGACCGGGCCGGCTAATTAGATTAAAAAACACGGATCCCGAGGGATGGAGATGTGACAAGCACATTGATTTACTACAGCTCTTCAATTTCCATCTCTCCCCCTCACGTCTCCCTCCTTTTCATCTCACATTCTCTCAGCAACATGCCTCATTTTATCCCATCCCACTGTGTGCTGTCACCCCTCTGTGCGTTTTCCTCTTTCCTTCACTCACATTTTCTTTCTCTTTTTTTTTCTCATTCCACTTCCCCAAGATGCAGCCGCGCTTGACTTACAAGAATGGTGAATTATGACACGTTCAATAAGTTCAACTGCCAAGTGTGTTGATACGTAGAGATGTAAGAATATTGAATTTTCTACTATGTAATGGCAGTTCTTAATCTTTAACGTACGACTGGCCTGAGAAATGGTTTGTCGTCAACGTAAAAATCTCACTGTCAGCAACATTAGTTGCATCAGTGTGTTAGTTGGAGACAGATCTGAGACTGAAAGATTCTTTTTTTTACTCATTCAGTATTTGTACAGTAACGCCAGAAGAACAGCAAAGCAAAAATTATATTATCAGACTAAGGAAAAGTTTGGGTTTATAGTAAACAAGCAGATTTATTGGTTTAGAGTAGAATAAAGCCTTTATCGTCACATAGAGGGGAAATTCAAGTGTAACAGAGGCATCAGATGCATAGGATCACACAAAAAAGTTCCAAAACACATAATTTGTTTGAAAATGAGGGGTAAATAGAAACAGAATGGGACTATAATGTCACGACAGATAATTATGACATGGATTCTGGTTGCCAATTGGAACTAGCAGACAAGCCTGACATCCAGAGTTTACCATTCATGACTGAACATTCAATCTGACCCTGAATCAGAGGACTGTGTTTCTGTCAGGCCAAAAACAACCAAGCATTTTTCTCGAGTTGTAAGTGGAACAATCTGCCAACGGACCAAGCAGTTTTTCATCAATAGTAAGGCATTATTGAGTCATAATAAGTTCCTGTTTCTTGTTGGAAATTTATTTGTGAGCTAGCAAGGTTGAAATAAGACAAAATGTATTTTTTTACGCTAAAAATCAACCCAAAATATACATAATAATACGTAAAATAATTTGTAGTGAGAAAATGCCCCAGAACACCGATGCATTCCACGTAACGTCATAATACGTTTTACTTCCTAACTATAACTTACAAGTGTTCCTTTGAATACAACATAACATCTGTCATGTCTAATAATTTGCTGCATTACTTACTTTTAATACAGAGTATCTATTTTTGCAAATATGGATTTACTTGTTTGCACCTGGATATGATATCGCAGATTATATAGTGAAGGGTTTGAAGTAATAATTATCTGTTTAAAGCTCCAGAATACAGCGAATGATTTTGAATGAAATGCAGCCTAATCAAACGATGTGGGACTCCTGGGGCTTTATACCTTTAAGTTGTAAAGAGTGTTTTGCTGATATTATGGAACGAATTGAAAGCCAGTTTATATTTTAAACATGTTTACTACATGTAAAGTGACACATCAGCATAATAAGTAGCCAAGCTTGACAGAGTCATAAATATGTGCAAAAATTAACAAACGCTACCTTCTTGATTTGTTATAAGATGGTAAAAGTAATGTATTAACTCAATTCTTAAAAATAATAAAATGTTCTAAAACTAAATGGCACATTAAACAAATATATTAAAACATTAATATTAAGTCACATTTCATACAAAAGATATTTAAACTTAGTTACTCTAACTTTATTCCATTTGTATGATGAAGAGTTTATTGAGCTATTTAGTTACTTTATTTTTTTCTTGATTTTTAACAAGTGAGTCCATATATAATAGTTTAGAATTACAGAACTAACAAAACATTATTTATGTGAATATTTATTTGACAGGAACAATGACCAGGTTATACATTAGCGTTTATATGATTGTGTCTATATTTTAATACAGTTAATGGTGAACTTTGACTAAACCGAGGCCAACAACAGACTGAAAACACAGGTTAATATCAATAAGGAGCAGTAAATAGTGGAAAAATTCAACTCAGGAAATGAACCCGCTAATGTTTCTTATTTTCCAAGAACTCCACCAACAAAGTGGATTAATATGGGGCTTTATACTCATTAAACTGAGTGGGGGATTTCTGTGTCCAACATGGCAAAGCTGCTAATTCACTTTCTGCAGAAATGGTTTGAGATGTGCCAGCACATCATTCCAACCCATTCGCAACCATTACCAGCACCGCTTGGGAAAACAAAAAAAAGAGGTCAAGCCTTCTTCCCGCTCCCGCTGTCCAACACAAACACAGCAAAGAACACAGACAGGAAGCAGACCCAGCCAAATCCTCAAAATGTTTATTAGAAAAAGTGTTTTTAAAAAGCGGAAGGGATATAGAGAATAACATATCGGTCTCTGAAAGTGAATTCATTAAGCAGCACGGCAATACCACGAGGTTAATAAAACACGAAGCGCTGTGTGTCTCACAAACGGGGGAAATTCAGAACAATACGTGCCGTTTTACTTCCTTTAAGAATTTAATGAGTCGACTGAACTTTTAGCTGTTCTCTCGTTTAACTCAGTTTTACAAGTCAGAAGACTTAAAGCAGGAGTAGCCATGTTTTCGAAATGTACAGGCTTTTTATGATTAAACATTTATACTTTAACTAAATCTGTTAATATTTATAATCTGTGATGAACTGGACTGACGGAGATAGTCACCAGCTCCTCCACGACCTGATATTAAATATTGACTATCTTAGAAATTAAACCCATATATTTACATTAAAGGTGACCTATTATGTTTCCTTGTAAAGGTTATGATATATCTATGGGCTATACAAAAACATGTTCATTAAATGTTTTGATGGTAAATTTAAGATGTTTAATGACCTGTGTCACTTTAAATCCAAATAACCTGCGTCTGGCCACGCCCCTCAACTCAATGTTTACACTCACAGCTGCACACAGATGTGCAATTATACAACTGTACATCTTTGAAAAGCAGAAGTGGAGCCTCAAAGTTAACAACAAATCACTTGTCTCTTCCAGCAGCCATTGTACATTGCATAAAGCAGTGAAACCAGCTGACCAAACGTGCTGGAGCTCAGCTTTGGTTGCTAGGTGAGGGGCAGTGCTTGCCGATTTGTGACGTGACTTTTTGAAACGGCTCGTTTTTACAGACACTGTTAAAGAATAAATTATTACCAAAGAACAACTGGTGGTTTTTGATTTTCTCAGCACTTGACCTGTTTGTAGAAAAAAAAAACTCAAAGCAAACAGCAGAAAATGTAACCAATGTTGCAAAGCACATAAAGTCACAAAATATATGTTGGGTCAATTATTTCTTTGTTTTAATGATACTTCCTGGAACAACTGTTGTACTGTTCAAAAGCATATTTATTTTTCCTTTGCAAGGAAAATGTGTTTACAAGTTGGCCCATGAAGAACGTGTCCAATCCTGCCTGCAAAGAATGAATCATGTGATTCCGCTATCGACACTTATTTGGAGTTGTTGATGGGATTGGGTGAAAGTTTGAAGAAACGGGACACACACATAATCTCATCTCAATATCTCTGCATTGATATTCACTCCAGGGAGGACAAGCCCTGGGTCTCCAGTGAAGGAGCCGCTGCCCCACATCATCACACTGCCTCCACCAAACGATGCTCAGCTTCAGCTAAGAGGATTTGGTAAATTTTTCATGGCTACAACCCAGACAACTGTAATGTTGAGATAATGGTTTTGCACCCCATATTTGTAGCATATTGGTCGTCAACGCAGCCATCCAGGTTTTGAATCCTGACCTTGGAACCGTTACTGAATATCTCCGTCTCTTTTCTCTCTGCCCATTTCCTGCCTGAAAATTGAAAATGAAGGCTAGTAGAACTACAAAACATTTTTGAATATGGGGAGAGCTAACACCCATCATGGTTGTTCTTTCCCTGAGCCTCCTCTGTAATTAACCCATCTCCTTCGCTCTGGGTCCAGGCCTCCTCTCCTCTTTAGGGAGAACAGTTACCTGACAGGAAGTCCTGACAGCTAATCACTACGTTCTCACAGTTCGATCAGGGATTACCGAAAAATGCCAAGCCGGCAAACAGCGAATGCTTACTTTAAGATTATACAGAGTCTTGATTAACATATAAAAGATTATTGTCAAGATCTTGTGACAACATTGACGGTTTGTCAGACTCGCTGTGCGGACAGAGAGAAGTATTGATCGTCTCTTCAAAGAAGAGTATAATCCTTATGAAACGTACACGTTTTATGATCCCGTTTAATACAGTGAGAGGCCTGTAATTCTCCCAGCAGCTTAGGGCTTACAGCACGCCGATCCATTCACCAAGAAAGGAGTGCGAGACATTCTTCTGGCTGATTAACAACCCCAGTTATTGTCCTCTGTAATTACAGAAGAAGTCAACAGCTTCATTGCTTCCCGTTCCAATCTGACTCGCATCCGCGCTCTCTCTGAGGAAGACAATGATGAAATAAAGGAAGAGGCAAAAGAGCTGTCTATACTGTATGCTAGCAAAGAGGTCACACCCCTGCTCTCTGCCACGCTGCCATGAAATCTAGGGCTAGTTAGCATGGCCCACGATGATGGCAGATAAACAGTTTTCCTGGAATGGTACACCGTTTCTCTTCCGTTAGCAATCTGGGCAGCGTGTACACGAGCATTACTGACATCACTAAGACCCTGTTAATGTTTGTGATTGGTTGGTTTTGTGGTGTGTTTCTAAAGATGGCAATAGTAGCTCAAGGAGAGGAGCTCAATTTTTTCACATTTTATCTGACTTGGTAAACGCGACCATATAATTGCGCAAATTGGAATTACGACAATAAATTTGCTCAATGGAAACATGGCCATTTTGAAAAAAACTCTTTTCTTCTCTGTGTCAATAAAAAACAAAAGAAACACGATTTGGTTTTTCAGCTGTCAAAGTTAGCATATTTCGCAAAACTGCAATGGAAACAGTTTTTTCACATCACACTAGTCGACAACAGCAGGAAGTGGTAGGAGGAGGATGGTGCCACATGATTTTTAAAGACAACGCGCGAACAAATTTACTAGTGGGTGTTAATTTTGTTTCTTTTTTGATGGACACACGGCAATTTAAAAATTTAGTTTTTTTGACATTACTGGATGGATGATTAACAACATTTTACACACATTTGAAATGGAAACATCGCTACGTACTGTCAGGACATACTGACAGTTTTAACAAATATGTTAAAAGTATATTAGATACAGCAGCTTGAACCGTCCAGCCGGCTAGTAAGGCAGATACGTAAGTCATCTGGTGAAGAGCTACTAATTCAGGAGTTCAAAAGTTATCTTGGAAAGAAAGATCAGACAGTCAGTCCAGATAGCCTTCCAGACAGACACACGGTCTGTGTTCAGGCCGGTCAGGCCGTCCATCAGCCTGTGACCGACTCTTAAAGAGGCATCAGTCAGTTGTCTCCACTTCCTGTCTCCCGATGGCTAATCTGAGTCCAACACTGTGCAGCAGTAGATGGTGAATGATTGATGACACCAAGTGCGTAACAAACGATCTGCTCCGATAAGTGCGGTTCTGTAGCCGCACGCCGACTGTTACGGCTCCCAATTAATGACTGTAACATTTAACTACAGCTGTAATATCACCGGGTAGTGCGGATGGAACCGCATTAAGACCCATGAAGATGATGGCGGTAATTTACTTTCAATGATCTCCCAGCGGGGGATCATTTGCGACGTTATGTTTTATCCAAATTGGGGCAGCTGTGTGTGCTGGAGGTTACAAAAGCAGGGTTTACGCTTAGAAGGCCGAAGGTTTGGATAGCGAAGACAAGATGGAGGAACCTGAGCAAAAGAAGAGGTTTCTGCCATCGGAGAGCTGCTCAGCTGTGAAGAAGAGCCTTAAGCAAATGTACAAACTTAAAGAAAAAAAAAAGGAGAGTTTTAGTCCATTTATAAAAATGTGACTCCATACTGAGGACATGGTCCACTGAAGGGTGACAGATATCCGTACTCCCTGTGTGTTAAACCGCAGCAGAGCCAGGCACTTACAGCGCCGGGCCAGAACGCGGAAGCAGGACTGTGTACTGCAAGCCAACATGGCTAAAAGTGCCAAAAGCCATAATGCTACTTATGCTTCTCTATCCCTCCGTAGAGGAAATAAAATGCCAAAAAAAAATTAAGGAAATGACAGCTCCCTGGAAGTGACTGCAGATATTGTTTGCATGTATTTATAAACTTGAAATATTTCGGAATATTAGAATGCAGAGAGCAGCTTTTTATTTAGGATTTTACTTTGAAGTGCAGGAAAACACATGGATGTGTCTGAAGTCTTTCTTTTTATGTTCCTGTCTTGTGATTTCTTTATCTGCACACAGTACCAAGCATTCATGTGTGAATCATTCACATTCAAAATTACCATAGATTAATTAGGATTTTGTTGTGTTAACTTATCACCTTATCATCTCTGGATATCAAGCATGTACACATGCTATCCACTCTGCAGCAACAACTGCAAATGGATGTGGTAAAAATCATTGACTCATTGAGACGACAGAATACAAATGCAACACACATTTGTCATACCAAAACATTAAAGTTTGAGGTTATAAAACGGAAAAAAGTCTTCTTTACAAGTTCATTGTTCAGAAAAACATGGCTGCATACGTTTTTGTGGTTCTGCATCTGATTTCAAGTATATGAAGTATCATATTTAAGACCAATTTCGTGCAGAAAAGAGGAACCTGCTTTGTTTTAAAGAATAAAATGCCAATCTGGAAACTAATACAGAATAGACAGACATTTTAATTAAACCAGACACTTGGTACTTTTACTTTAAATGTGAGCCAGTTTGACTGGGAAGCAACGATGCAGGAAGAATTAAAACAGTGTATTTAAGTAAAAGTACAAATAAACAGCCAAATGTGCTCTAGTTAAAGTATCACTTAATAAAAATACTGGAAAGTATTGAAAGTGAAAGTACTTGAAGTTTCAACTCTCATCATTTCCATAGTTAAAACAAACTCCATGTTCAAACTTGTGATTGGTAAACAGTGAACAATATTTCAATTTTCTGACACCATTTTCAAAACTTACACCCAAAAGTCGTTTTTTGAATAGGCTGACTCAAATATGTCACTGATTGCTTTCATATTACTAAACAAATAATGAAATAACACAACGTGTCGTGAAGTGACACGCAGCACGTTATAGAAATATAGTGGAGGAAAAGTCAAAAGTACCCATAATTAAATCTATGTAAAGGGCAGATACATAAAAAATGTACATAAGTACAGTAACAATGTACTTGTACTTCATTACCACTGACTGGCAGTTTGCCAAAGGTGCAGATGTGGGATGTCTTATTGTTGGATTTTCATTACCAGTTTTTCAGCTTTTTAGACCAAGTTTAAAAAGATTTGTTTGCTGCAGGTGAAAGACAGTTTGACTGTAAGTCAACACAATCACCTTAACATGTTATCAACATAAGAAAAAGTCAAATCTAATAGATTTCTTTCAGTGATCAGTTAATGAGTAACATATTTTAGCTCAACTCTGACTGATTGCTAACTTTAAAAACCTTATTTGCCATATTTGTTTCTGCTTTGGTATTCCATGATCCTCCAGGCCGACATGCATATATATATATATATATATATATATATATATATATATATATTCTTGTCTTCGGCTCCTAAAAGAAAGTATTTGATATCTTTTAAAGCTGCTGTAGTCCTATTTTTACAAACACTTACTGATAGTTCACTAAGATATCAAAGACAGAAACTACTCCAATTTTTCACTCACAAGAGATTTAAGAACCTTAACAAAGGCAGACAAATTGCACATCTACCTACAATTGTTCGTCTCTCTAAGGTCACCTGCTTTAAACGAGGAGAGGACAATAGGCTTCCTTCAACACAAAAGAAAATTCATTTGTCCAAAACAGAGATTGAAAAGATGTGCCAGAGTTGGTTCAATAAAAGCAGACAATAAGGACAACCTCAGATTATACAAACCAGGTGTTTCTTTCAGACAGCTGTGAGATGAATAGCAGCGACGCCGTTATAAGGATCAAATCCAAAAGAGTCATTTACAGAAGAATCATTTCAACAAGAACAAACTAATGAGCAACAAAGAAATAGCCAGAAAACCCGATGAAATAAAATTCCTCCACACGTTAACGTCCTAATGCTACACATTACATCAAGCAGAGTGAGAGAATGAGGTTAGAATGAGGAATGAGAATGAGGTTAGGTCATCTTTGGAAGGGTTGCCAGACCATTGACAAACCAACAGAGACATCGCCAGGTACGCACACACCACCAATGGGCAAAATGAACTTTAACTCCATAGATAAAGATTTTTGGATGATTTGAGTTGAGATAACATTGCTAAAGTTAGTCTGTTTTGTAGACGATGAAACTCGTCTACAAAACAGACTTGAGTCCGCAGGTCTTTTGTGGGCTCAAAAAGTCTGCTTTGCTTTCATAGATGTCTGAAAATAAACTATTTTTAGTCCTAAAAATAAGGCATTTTTTATTTTTCCCAAAGCCATACTGGTGTAATCTAACCATATCACAAACTTTAGGTGGATGGGTTTAGTCTCTGAATGATCCCATAAAGTTCTGTAGGGCAGCGTTGCCGTTGCTCAGTCTCCTGAGGCAAACTGATGCAAAGCAGGACGTTATACTGAACTTTACAATGGATTTAATGCCAAGGGATCAAACGACCTCACTGAGGTTAAGCGATAACGCCGGGGTCTCTTCCGGGTCCTTGGTCTCTGAGGTACTTGCAAAAGAGTTTCTTTGAATGTGAATGCAATTTGCATTGATAAAAAGAAAAATAATCAGTGTCAAAGCCATGAACAAGCCGTTTTCTTTCGTAATTAGAAGGCCAACATAACCGAGGAGAGCAGAGCATGTAACAGCACCAGAAGGTATTTGTTTCCATGGTTGCTAACGGATTAGGAGCTAGGTTATACACAAGGAGGAATAATAAAAACCACACTGTGCCATATGGCTCCCATGAAGCTCGTGATGGATGCGCTCCAGTGACAGTAACTGAGCCATGGAGACACAATAAAGTCGCGCACGTCTTTCTTGACAGATGAGCTGCGTGGGATGTTAAAGGTATATCGTCCAGGAAATTGCAGTGATATAGTGACATCTCTTCAGTTATTTGCTGAGTTTTGCAAAACTTGAAAAAGAATAAGTCTCTTAATCAAAACATAGATGCCCTGACACAATGACAGAGGCATAGTCTTGTTTTTACCATAACTGATGGTCTCTTGTATAAAGCAGCACACAGCTAAGTATGAATATTTGTACAATGCACTTCTCCAGCCAGCCATCTGCAAGGAGGCATTGAGTAAAACACCATAGAAGAAGCGAGAAGTTGTTTTTTTTAATATTCCTGTCTCAACATTGTGCATGTGTATTTCCTTTTGCTTTAATGATGTAGGAAGACACTAACAAAAAGGAAGCTAATATTCATTCAAAGTAACAGTCGTTATCAACAGGGGTATGTGTGCATCCTTAAGTCATAAATTCGCATATCTAAAATCAAAACCTTAATTCAGGGGGTAAAAAAATGTTAGTTGTCCTTTAGTACATTAATCACAGGCCGTAAATTTTGTCATAGTAAACCTGTACATATAAAATAGATACATATATTTTTCTCGTTTTACTTTTCCGCCAGGCAAAAGTTTGAGTCACACGCAGACATCTTCTGTGACACGAGGTAGTTAAAGCCATAGACATAAATATCCGTTTGTGTTGAAGCTAATGTTAATTAGCTACATAATACCACTGCTAACTAGCTAACTTTATTGCGTCTACAATAGGTAAGTGTAAATTTATCTCCAGTTGACTGGATAACGATCATCTTTGCCACCAGCTCATTTGTATTGCAGACCAATCCAAAGCTAAGTGCATTCTGGGAATAAAAAATACTTAATTTTATCACAGTGGAGGTTAAGGTTGAAAAGCACAAAACAACCAGGCCACAACCAGACCCCAGAAACCTCAGAGTTTTTTCTATTGATTTAATACAGCAGAATCCTCCCATTCATCCTCTATGTTTAGTTTTACATTCTTTTTTTCTACTAAATGTTTGTTTATCAGTGTCTGTATTATCTGGTTGTAAAAGTGGTATCAACCTTATATCTATAATCATTGAATTTTTCCCATTTTACAACAAACTGATCCTCTTGCGATCTTAGTCTATGTGTGACTTTTTTTCATCACACAACTAACTATAACTATAAAACACTGAAGATATTTATAGTTTTTCAGTCTTAAATTTTATTCATAGGTGGTATTAAAATGTCTTTAAAAGCCCTAAATGTGACTCTATGAAACCTGTAGAAGAAAGACATAAAGGTCATGGCAAAAGTAACACACTTTGTACTGATGCAGCATAACACTGTGAATGTCACACTTGGCCCCAATAAGCACGTGGAGCACATGAAAAGTGACAGATTTGCTTCATTTTATCACGTAGAAACCACATGCTGCGTGTTTTTTATACGTTCCTTGATACGTGGCGAGGTGGAACACTTCTCCGGAAGTTTAAGGATCGTTTAAAGCAGAGCAACCAAACACATCAGGAGAGACACTTTGAAAATCCAGTTTCAGTCTCTGTAAACATAAATATACCACTAAGGTCCTGGCAAGGAGGAGGCTTTTCTTTTCTTTTTTTTCCCCCTTTTTAGCAAACAAAACAGCAAATCCTCACATGTGCAAGTGTTGCTATTTCTTCGGTGCAGACATTGTGCATGAGTGGCGGAGACGCAGTGGGGGTGTTGGGGCTCATCTTCCAGCTCCAGAAGGAACACAAAGCGACACGAGCGCTATCAGCGGGGCGGCACATGGGGAGCATCTTGGAAGTTCTCAGCCTCTTCTATCTCGCCGTTTCAGCCGCTGCGAACATGAACAACTTCACAAACTCTGGACCAGACACTATTTCTTTTGTTTATTAGGATTTATGCCTCGTGTCACTCTTACAACTGTAGAATCAATAAACTTTTAAGATGCTCAGTCTGCACCACTTTGAAGAAAAGAAGAAAAATACAAAAGAGAACCCGTGTTTTATTTTACAGCTTAATATATGAATGTAAAATCCACATTATCTATCTATCTATCTATCTATCTATCTATCTATCTATCTATCTATCTATATATATATATAT